>SNQJ01S0036389.1:9118-24130 GCA_010110895.2 Picea sitchensis
TACATCCGAATATATTGTTCTACCTATGTGCGGGTTAGGACCCTAACACACAGGTTGCACCACTACATCCCGCGTACATTGGGAAATGTGCCCAAAAATGAAAAATGGTGTCGGGTTTCCATGTCACGACAGGAGATCAATGATCCTTGGCCTTCCATATACTGGAAAGGTTTTGAATCGACCCTTCAGTTTCATTTGAAGGCTATAAATGGGCCAATTCCGTGCTATGGAAAAGAGGAGAAAATAATTCAACTTTGAGAGCAAAGTTACTCTGGAGGAATTATTCACTTCACATTGAGTCTGCATCCCTTTGTCCTTTAAGTCTGAACATAGTGTTCAACCCCCAAGCTCTTCCCTTATTGATTGAGAACTTCATTGTCTCTCTTCTATGAGATTTCCTTTGGTGGAGGCCCAGCTGGAAGGAACTTAGTTTCTCGGTTCCAAACCATGCTGACACGAAAGTCTGTAACTTATTCACTTATGATGATTATATCTTAATAGAAATACTCTTTTCTTGTCCAATTGATATCTTGCAAATATTTGAATTATTATTCCATGGGCGTATTTGTTATGAATGTTAATGGATTATTCTATTGAATGTGCTAACATCATATATTATCACCATATGCTTCCTTTCCTTGGTTGTTGAGGACTAGTTGCAGGTATTTTGCTTTGGGTCAAGTGCTCAATGATGGACTTCATCGAATGTGTGGATGAGGTAGGCCTCTTATCTTGTCTTGCTATCATATTTGTTTATATAGCATACTTGAGAATAGAGTTTATTTATGCAGTCATTTCCATCTTTTGTGGTTTTCCCCTAACCATAGAGAGGTTTTCCTCGTAACACAATTCGCGACCATACTGGGGATTGAATCTTCTTTCTTGGGTTTTGGAGTTTTTTCTCCTTAGATTTCTCTTGTTCATATTACGTTTCTTGTCATATCATTGCTTGACAACCTCTGTTCACTCAGGGTATGAGTCTTTCATCCTTCTTCTTAGGCTAGCTATGTTTTTGACACATATACGCGGGTTTTTTCTTGACAGTCGCGTACATACGCGTGTTGTCCTTCTGCAAGCTACGTACATACATGCTTTTCCCTTGAACAATTGCGTACATAAATGTCTTTTTCTTGTTTTCTAGGTTTGGTGGTTGTTGGGTAGGTTTTGATGATTGTTGAGTCTTCTTGGGTCTCTGTAGTGACCTTTAAGTGTCCGTGGGATGACATGAAACCTGTCTTTGGTGGAATTTTTGGGTGGAGCCTTTCTCGTCATCTTTTCATTTTGATTGTCCTTGTACATTGGGTTGGGTGTTTTTCTCCTTGGTATCCTACTTGAGTTATATCTCTCTATGCACAGTAGAGTCTTTATATATCAAATTGTTGTTCAGTCCATGGATTTTCATTTTTCTTATATTGAAAATAAAAAAATACTAGGCATTTTACATTGATTGGAATTTTGATCTTTTGAGTCTTTGTCATTTATCTTAGTGCATGTAAATAAATATTGCATTTTTATTCAGAATTGCATAATTGAATTGAATATTGCATTGTTGTTAAGAAGCATATCATTCATTGAAAATTGAAGTTAGGACTTTGCATTGTATTCATATTTACTTTACTTGTTGATTCGTAACATCACTAGTTTCACGACCACACCTTTTGAGTAAGCACAACCATTAAAATTAACGCTATAATTTAAAATTGATTAGTAACGGTTTTATTTTTTAGGGTGCACAAACTAGCTTAGGATTTGGTGCCTTGGAATAGGATTTTTTGAGTAAACTTCTCCAAGGCTATTAAATCAACATATGTGTCTGAGTAAGGGAGTGGAGAAATCCATTGTATAATCGGTAATATCAGGAGGCTCCTCTTACACCAGAGTTAATCACGAAGTCACGCAAGGTTGGTTGAAGGGATATCCCCCCGATACCTTCTTAGCGTCAGATATATTTATGGGGATCTATTCATATCTGGGGATCTTGTTAGTGCCCTTACCTCCATGAGGGGTAGTTCTTTCAAGGTTTTGGGCTTTGCTACCCTGCCCATACGGTGGACCTGACTTACAATTTCTCGCTTGTGCATTGGTTATACAATGGTTTGTTAGTTGCTTGACTTAGGTGCCACATAGGTTACTTGCAGGGTTTATTCTGCAAGTACCCTGGGTCAGATAAGGGTTGGACAACACACAACCTTTATGGAGGATTACCTCTCCCGGGGGATCTGACCGACTAGTTGTTAATCCCACGAGGGCCCTTATAACTGATTATGTTACCTACTATATTTAGCAGGGAGTCTCAGAACCCTCTTGGGCGAGACACACCTACATTAGGGAGTGTTACAGATGAATCCTCTTGTAGACAAGAGGATTCCCTCTTGGACTCTAGAATCCTAAGGCCAAGACAAAAAAGTGCTTAACATGGAAACTGAAATCCTTTTAGATCTAATCAAGATAACATACAAAAGAGAAGAAGAAAGATATGTACCTTATTAACGACGTTTGTCCTTGCAAAGTCCAGGTTGAGCTTCGATCCTGAGATCCCTCATAGATCCTGTAGAAAAAAAAAAGATACAATGGACTTCCTACTCTATTGAAATTATCTCAAATATAGATCCATCTACTGTAGACAAACGCATGTGGAACCAAACATAAGTTTGAAAGAAACAGGCCAAGCATTGATTATTAATGAGAACAAGTAAACATACTTACAATCCTTTGGATGAAGGTGCAACATCTTCTTCCAGTTCTCCTTGTCCAACTCCTTTGATCAAGTAATCTACATTGATTGATTTGATGACATCTCCTCTATTAATACCACTTATAGGATCATAAGTTTGGTATCAATCTCTAGTCTCCACCTCCTTTCTGTATGTTGCCTATGAGATCATAGGTTTCATACTTCCAATCTTTTTCATGTACCTTTCACCATGAGAAGGCCTCCTTATATAACCTTGGAGAGGCCCAACCACTTGAGAGATATTTGGGATAAGTTGAGTATTCTTCTCCTTCAGTTGAGGATCTTCCCTAAGATCATGCCTTGACCTTCTATCTGAATCCAACCACCTTCAGAAATTGAGGAGTTTCTTCCCTAATTTGGCTCAACAAATGAAAAACTTTCTTAGAAAGGGTAGCGCTCCCCCAAAAGGGTGCACAAAGCGCTTAAACACTCCCCAAAAGAGGCCCAGGGAGCACTAGCACTCCCTGACAGTGGGTAGGGGAGTGCTCCTCTCCAAAATCCATATTTAAGTGATTTTTCCAATGGCAAAAGGCTTGTACTTCTTGTCAATTGATTTCTCTTCTTCAAAACTAGTCTTTGAGGTGTCTTAAGTGTCCCTATGATGTCATTAGAGGAATGACATAGGAAAGGTGGAAGTATGATGTTTGTGACACTTGCGAAACTTGTGGTCAAGATGCGACACTTGCGGAAAAGATGCGACACTTACAACATTTGTAATGATGACTCTTGCGACACTATCGAAGTGAGTAATTTTGATGTGTAACAGATTGCCCCCCAAAGTGTGAAGTCAGAAGACGATGATGACTGAAGTACTTTGTAGACTTTTTCGAGCAAGGGTACGGACGCAGAGAAACTGGAAAAAGCTACACACAACCATCAAACAAATATTATGACATGTTTCAAACCCAAGGCAGGCATATCTATGCTTGAGTGATAAAGACTTTTTAGGTATGGCCGCCATAAAGTACACTGCAGATCCATAATTATATTGACAAAATGGTATAGCCACTGAAGATAAAATGTGGATCTATACTCCTATGACCTGAACTGATCATAGCCACGAAGAATACACAGTGGATATATGAGATGACAATACATAGCCACGACCAATACAAAGTGGATCTATGTAATAGTATATGTGTCATAGTTCAAAAGAACTCCTTCGCAACCTGGGAAAAGTATACATAAGAGTGAAAACTCAACCCAGGGTATTCTTACCGATCCTGATGTAGTACGAATCTAACCATGTGAATAGATGTCCTGATGTCAAACATGGTAGAAACCACTTGATTATCGGTCAATGAGGTAAACCGTTAACAAGCACGAGGGAGATCATTGTTGATGTCAATGATTCCCAAGGTACTCTAGTACATTCCGACGAATGTGAATAGATGAGATGAAGTCAAACATCCATGGAATCATTTGATCAGAGGTCAATGATGTAAACCCAATGTCGGACATGAGGAGTCCTGCCATTGAGGCATGAAGGTCCCAAGGTACTAACTGGTTTCTAATTCTAGTTCCCGGATAATGTGTTGAAGTCGATAGGAATAGACTCATCGAAGGAGGGCCTTGATGTATCCCCAATCAACGACATGAAACAAACATATATATGTAATTGGTGGATCAAATGAACATGGACTAACACGGGTATTGAAACAAGATATTTGTGATGGTTGACTCTCGAGGCAGATACTTCCCTTGAACACTTAGGCACAACATAAAAAATGTGACATGGACCAAATCTTGATGATGCAGTGGATGCTGTGAATTTCATTAGGTGACCCAAAGGAGTAAAAGAAACTCAGAGGATTGGCTCAGTGCATAGGTTCAACGGATAAAAATGTGTGCAAAGACATAGTGTCGTGTTCAAGGGTGACCGTAAGAGTTACTGGTAGTGTTCTCAAAAACAGCTTGGCTTGCTTCCTTCAATTTTTCCCCCATCCAGATAGACGAGTACCTCTTTTTAATTTAACGAGCTCAAGGAGGGTAACGCATGCTCGATATGAATCACCTTCGGTAAGTCCCTCTTCCTTTGTTTAGCGAACTGGAAGAAGTAAGGATTCGATCCCGTATGGGCCCTTCAATGTATAATCGTTTAATGAGTCCAGAGAAGGTAAACTCAGTGATTTTTCATATTTAGAGATTCTGAAAAGAACTTAAAGACGACTCCAATGTTGTCCTTTTTCGTAATGTTAGTCTTACGAGGCCGAAAAAAAGATAAATTATCACTCGAAATATGCCCTTTCAAACCTTTTAACGAGTGGGAAAGGAAGCAAGATCACTCAAAAATCTTTTCATGTTTAGAGAGTCTAAAAAGAGCTTAAAGACGACTCTAAGGGGTTCCTTTTTTGTATATCCATGCGAGTCTGAAAAAGTGATAAAATTCTACTCGGTTACATTCTCATGTTTTTTCGAGCACGAGAAAGAACAAAGACTAAGCTCGGTATGCCCCCAGCTTGAAATCTAGTGGCTTAACTCTAGAATAATCATCAAAGGCTGGAGACATGCCCTCCAAGCTTCAATTCATTCACCAACTTTGAGGTTGTCACCAATTTCTCTACTAGATGGAGAAAAAGGATAAGAGTGGATTAAAATAAGGTTCAAGAGAGGTGATTGTTTCATTTTTTAATGAGCTTGACATAGGAAAATAACTGTGCTCAGGGATCCCGGTTCAATCCCCAGATTTCTATTTCATTTTTTAACGAGCTTGCTACAGAGAGGAAAACTATGCTCAAAGCTTCTGTTTCATTTTTTAACGAGCTTGCTATAGAGAAGATAAACTATGCTCGTGGACTCTCCTTGATCATGGATTCCAAGAGAATAACACTCTGGAAGGACACCATGTCAAGGGACAAAACTCGGTCATGGCTTCCAAGAGATATTCACTGGATGGAAGAAAATCACTCTGGAAGGAACACATGTCGATGGACATGACAAGGGTAAGGAGACCAGGCTCCAATATCCCTATCGAAGAGATCACCATGTCAACTACTGGATCCAAATCATCTGAATTTGAAGGCATGGGAGATAATGCCACATAATTGACATGTGGCAGGGGTGATATTGTCATCATATAAGAACCATTTAGGGAGGTAATCCAATAAGGAACAATGAACAAAAGTTGATCAATAGTCACCATTCTTCCTTCATGCGGGAAATATATCACACGAAAAAGAGTGGACACAATAGCTTTCATGACATAGATATAATCCCACCCAAGGAGTAAAGAAAAATCCAAGGGGTCTTGGACTACCATGACATCAATAAAGACAGATTTCCCTCCCAAAGTTATGGGAAACTGAGGAAGGGTCCCTAAAGGTTGATTGGTTCTTTTGTTCAAAGCTAACAGATTCTGTGTAACTAGCGCAATTCGAGGACAACCCAAAGCGTTCCAAGCAACATAGGAAAAAATACTAACAGACACACCTTCATCTATCAATGTTTGAGAAACGTCTCGACCACAAACTTGTACTTTAATCTAGAAATGAATATGAGAGGGAAGACGAGGTCTGGTTAGCACACCCCAATCGAAAAGGATGGCCTCATTACTTGGAGGGGGTTCCACAGGAGAAGGAGGAATTCCCCCTAGCACGGTGGATCCTGTATCAACGAGAAAAACGTGGGCAGTATCGGGCTTACTCTCTAGAGGGAGAGTAGGATCGACCGATGATGGGATCATATCAAACATGCTAGAATTCTTCAGATGGAAGGTGGGACTGACCGAGGAAGGGACTAGATCGGTCACTTTGGCACTCTTTGGATGAGTGGGATCGATCGGTGGCAGAACCAGATCGACCACTTTGGGAGTCCTCAAGGAAGGAGTGGGATCGACCGATGACAGAACCATATCAACCACTTTAACACTCTTCGGATGAAGGGTGTGATTGACTGAAGAAGAAACTGGATCAGTCACTTGGGTTTCACTTTCCATATGAAAAGAGGGGTTGATCGATGAGGGATCTAGATCAATTACTTTGGTGAGTGGTTCAACTGAGGATGAAACTAGATTAACCACCTGATCAACCAGATTGTCCGGATATGGAACTAGATTGACCATTCCATCAACTAATGATGGGTTGGGGGAAAGCCTATGATAACCAGCTGGAAGTTGAAGCTTTTCTAAAAGAGAAGAAGCCTCATCCATGTGAGGAAAAAGGTGAGAATAATGATCACCTTTGCATAACACACAAGGGAATTTGACAGTTGTCTTCTTCTTACCAATCTGAACGTCACTAGTTGATGGGGCATCACTAGTATGTCTATCAGAGGATGATGATGCAGAGGAACATATTTCTAAGACCTTGGGAATACTAGGGTAATCCCTCAAAAAGTGGTCACCCTTACAAAGACTGCAAGGGAATTTGGGTTTCAAATTCTTTATTTTGATCTTGTTGATCTCATCAACACTCCCAGTACTATTAGCAGTAGCTGGTACCTTGGATCTGACATCTGATGTTGTTGGAGCCTTGGTCCTTTTTGAGTTCTTCTTCTTCTTCTCTTTTCGTTTCTTCTTCTTCTAATCAACCTGACTACTTGCTTTAGATCTTTCACTAGATGAATAAGGAGAAAGAGAAGGAGACTTAATGGGTGAAGAAGATGAAAAGTATACATGAGTTTGATGTGTGGATGGTGTATTGATATCTAATTATTAGGTGCAGTTGAATCACTGGAAGGATTCGAGATGACCAGAGTGGGAAACAATGAAACTGGTAATCTGATGGTGAGTCCTGGAAGACTCAACGTGGAAATGTATGGAGGACCAAAGTTTCCACAAGAAGGAAAGGTGTAAGGTTCCCTGGGATAAGGGGTTCCTCCATTGGTACTCTTAGGATTTGATGCCATTAAAACTGACTCGACCTAAGGTCCACTAAGAAACACAAACAACACACACTATGAATCTGAGAAGCAAACAATCAAACAAAACTTCCCATAATGAAACCACTAGTTGGTGATGAAATCCAATGTCGTGAGATCAAAATAGGAAGGGGCGGGGATAGAGCGGGTGGATTAGTTATGTTGGCGACCTTCTTAGCGGACTTACGCCTTGGTGCAAGATTCCATGCAGTAATTGTGGATTTACCCTCCAAGGAGCTCGAGTGAGTTTGACCAATGTTTGTTCCAAGTACAGTGAGACTTCCCTTCACTGTCACCTTGTGTAAGTACCTAAAGATTATCGAAACTAACGACACCAACTCACAGTCAGCCCCTAGGTGGGTACGGTCGACAGTCCAATATGAACGTATGGGAATGATAACAAGTCCAAAATCAACTCGAGAGGATCCCACACATAATCGTGGGTATACCTTCAAGTGACCCCCAATATACGATCGGACCACTACAAATAGTTGAACCACGGAGGGAGAATCTCCGTAATCCTCCCGAATGCGACCTCGTGTGTAACCCCTGTGTGAGAGGGGGATCCCATAAATCCTATATGACAATTGGATTTTCTCTCCCTATCGCAAGATGCTAAGTTTGTTTGATAGCTTTGGAAATTTATCCTTTCAACCTATTCCAAATCCCTACACCATAAAGTAATGTAAGTTTTCTATCAAAGATGTAAAAAGTATGATAATTTTAGTTAAGCTTTGATTTCAGTGGCTATTGTTTACTCAGAAGTGTATGCGAGTGAAAATTGATGATATTGTGACTCAGTTCCGAAAACATGCATAAGAAATGATAAGCAGTCTTTTCTTTCAATGAATGTCTAGTTAAGGGAAGGAGAAGGATTTTCCTTTCAGTTTCAAACACTAAGATGCAATGAACTCATGCAATAGTCCTCAATAAGGAATCCAATACAATGCTAAAATGTTTATATGTGACTGATAACCAATAGATGTAAATCTTCCTATGCTAATCAGACTCCAAGAGTTGTAAGATTTAAGCAATCTGGAAGCAAACTTCACATAAACAAAAAGACACCCTTGTTGTGATCAAACAAGAAACAAAAAACCAAAAACTCAAAAGGAAGGAAAAAGAGCTTGGAAAAGATGACTCAAAGATCATAAAGAAAAGTACAAAAGACCTTTGAAACTCCTTACAAAGTTTTCACTTACTAATATAAATAAGAAGAAAACTAAAAATTGACTCCAAATCATCAAGGACAAAGAGTTATTGAAAAGTAAGGACAAATGTCAAAAAATACAAACAAAATAGGATGGATTCTCAGAAAGAAGGTGTTGAAGGACAATGACAAAGATGTACTGAGGAGGCAAGGACTCCTGAGTCAAAGCCAAAATGAAGAAACAACTTTAGAAGATGAAAAATCTGAGGAATTTCTCACAGAAAAATATGAGGAATTTCTCAGAGCGCTTTGGTGTAAGGGGAACCAGAGCATTCTAGAGCTTTGTGTAAGGATAATAGGGAGTGATGGTGCTCTGAAAACCACATAGGGGGAGCTCTCTACTCTCATAACTCATAAAACCGAAAAATCAAGCAAAATCAGTCAATCAAATTGAAAATGATGAGATCAAGAGCCAATCAATTAGATCTAAGAATCAAAGAGATCATATGGATAAGTTCAAATGAGTGGGCAAAGGGATAAAACAAGATCTCGGAAAGGAAACAAAAATGAGCTCCTCCCCAGTGGAGTCACCAATTTCTGTTACAGGTGAATCCTCCTGCGGACAAGCGGATTCCATCTTGGACTCTAGACTCCTAAGGCCAAGATAAAAAATTTCTTAACATGGACACTAACATCCTTTTAGATCTAATCAAGCTAACATATGAAAGAGAATAAGAAAGATATGTACCTTATTAACGACGTTTGTCCTTGCAAAGTCCAGGCTGAGCTTCGATCCTGAGCTCCCTGATAGATCCTGTAGAAAAAACAAAGATACAATGGACTTCCTACTCTACTGAAATTAGCTCAAATATAGATCCATATACTACAAAAAAAATCATGTGGAACCAAACATAATTTTGAAAGAAACAGGCCAAGCATTGATTATTAATGAGAACAAGTAAAAGTACTTACAATCCTTTGGATGAAGGTGCAACGGCTTCTTCCAGTTCTCCTTGTCCAACCCCTTTGCTCAAGTAATCTACACTGATTGATTTGATGACATCTCCTCTGTTAACACCACTTATAGAATCATAAGTTTGGTATCAATCTCTAGTCTCCACCTCCTTTCTGTATGTTGCCTATGAGATCATAGGTTTCATACCTTTAATCTTTTCCATGTACCTTTCACCATGAGAAGGCCTCCTTATATAACCTTGGAGAGGCCCAACCACTTTAGAGATATTTGGGATAAGTTGAGGATTCTTCTCCTTCAGTTGAGGATCTTCCCTAAGATCATGCCTTGACCTTCTATTCAAATCCAACCACCTTCAGAAATTGAGGGGATTCTTCCCTAATTTGGCTCAACAAACCAAAAACTTGCCCAGAAAGGGTAGCTCTCCACCAAAAGGGTGCACAGAGTGCTTAAACACTCACCCAAAGAGGCCGAGGGAGCGCTAGCACTCCCTGACAGTGGGTAGGGGAGCGCTCCTCTCCAAAATCCATATTTGAGTGGTTTTTCCAATGGCAAAAGGCGTGTACTTCTTGTCAACTGATTTCTCTTCTTCAAAACTAGTCTTTGAGGTGTCTTAAGTGTCCCTATGATGTCGTTAGAGGCATGACATAGGCAAGGTGGAAGTATGATGTTTGTGACACTTGCGACACTTGTGGTCAATATGCGACACTTGTGTAGAAGATGCGATACTTACAACACTTGTAATGACGACACTTGCGACACTATCGAAGTGAGTAATTTTGATGTGTAACAGGGAGGTAGGCCCCTTTCAGCCACTTTATTCCATTTATGTGCATATTGGCAATTTGATTACTTTTGGTGTGCTCTTTGATTACTAGTTGGTCTTAGGATTTGTTTTTATATCTTGAGTCTTAAGTCATCGTGGAGTTAGACCAACATTCCCGCCGGTCCCGCTGCTTGTTACAGTTACCACCGGATTTCAATTCTTTGCCTTCTAAAAGGCGTAGAGTTATTAGACATGGTACACACACCTCCACTTTTCAGACTTGTTATTCTACAAGGATGAGTATTGAACTGAGCCTTTATAATACTGGGAGTCCTTCGACTGCCACACCTACTATATTTAATGGAACCCCTTCGACTCCTGCAACCACAATGGTTGTAGTGTCGGAGGCATCTATCATAACTATTGCCCATCCTATAGTCAATACTCAACCTATTTCCACGAACCCATTTGGGGTCTCTTGGTCACTCAGCAGGCTATAATGTTCATTCCATCCCCATGGCCTCTAGTCCTTTTTCTTATGGTATGCCAAATTTTACTTCGCAGTTTTCAAATTCCATCCCAGCTGCTGGCCCTAATGCTAGTATTAGACTTGGGGGCACAACCCCTCCTTATACTCCATTCTTGTTTGGTGGCTCTTAGATCCATCAAACGATTCCTACTATGGGAGGCATTCATTCTTTTAACCCCAGGTATAATCCTCTTTCTTTTGGGTGGAGCAACCAACCTGGTGGACAAGCTTCTGCTCAAGTTTCGTCCTATACCCTCACCTCCTCAGTGTAGATTCTGACCAACATGTTTGGCATGATGAATCCATCTTTATCCTCAGGATTCACACTTGGGGGAGGTCACTTTAATGCCTTGGTCAACCCCCAACCCGGACCCACTCTGACTGGGGGAAATTTTTATAACCCCAATCAGAACATTCCTACTGGAATGATGCCCAACCAACCTCTTATGAATCAGCCTAGAGGAGGGTCTTACAATCTTGGATAGGGCCATGGTGCTTACCAAAAGTATGGATGGGCTGCAGTTCCCCAAACAAAATATTTCGAGGGAGCTTGGGGATAGATTTCACAACCCCATCTCCCTTTACTGGCCATGCTCAATCTGCCATACTTGTCTAAATTGATGAGCGAACCTGTGTAACATGATCCTACATGGCCTCCCATCCCCACCAAGATTCCTTTAGAAATTCTGAAATTTGAAGGTAAGAATAGTGAGGATACCAGTGATCACGTCACTGCCTTTCACCTATGGTGTTCTTCGAATTCCCTTAATGACGATTCCATTCGGTTAATATTATTTCAACGCACCCTCATTGGGGTTGCTGTGAAATGATATATCAAGTTGCCTAGGGGGGCATATTGGACATTTAGTGGGATGGTTCTAGTCTTCCTTAACCATTTCCAGTTGTCGGTTCGTTACGATGCTGGCCTATAATTTTTTTCGAATTTACACCAGGACACCACCACTCATATCTTGGATCACATCCAAGAGTGGTGTAGACAGAAG
Source organism: Picea sitchensis (assembly GCA_010110895.2). Lineage (NCBI taxonomy): Eukaryota > Viridiplantae > Streptophyta > Pinopsida > Pinales > Pinaceae > Picea > Picea sitchensis. The sequence continues at coordinate 21,132 of SNQJ01S0036389.1, forward strand.
AGGTAGATCAAGACCTACATTCCCCTGTATTTCCTATTAGAATGGTTCCTAAAGTTCTTACATCCTCCTATCTCGAAGGATGTTGCTACATCTGGGGTTACTTCTGAGGAAGAAGCAATTTTCAAATCCCAACAGTTAGATATTATATACGCTCATTCTGGGATGTTATACCAGACTCTTACGGATGCACCGAGGTCAAACTATGACCCTAGACAAAATCTTGGACCTCATGTCGATGGCATTGTAGGCTCCGCCAATGTGAAATCTGCATACTTAGTGACAATGCATTTGAAACAGTTGTCTCTAAACCAATCTGTAGCAGGGCCAACTTCATCTGTGTTTTCCAATCCCACTCAGTCGATGGATGTACATTCCATGCAATCGTCGATTGACCCAAATGGTAACCAACAACCAAGAGGGAATAATAAGAAATGACGTAATAATAATCGTACTTGGGTGGGAAGAATAATAATAAACCCAAGGACAATGATAATAATGAGAAGATGAATAATAATGTTGGTGAGGGCAAGAAAGAAAGGCGTAAGGTGAAACTTCCCTGTAAGCTTTGTACATACGATCATCTTACTCATTTATGCCCCAAACTTGCAGAAGTTGTGAGGCTCTTATCTCTGTCACTCGTTGTGATGATGAATCCTTTCCCACATAACCATCACATGGTCTCAAGCTCCTCAAATTATGGAAATGTGGCTAGTGGAATTCAAAACCCACCGACACAAGACGGTGACCACTTGTGTATCAATATGGTCAATTCTCAGGTTAATGTAGCCACTCGGTCTCGCGATTACAGTTCTTCACAGACTGTACCTGGTCTATAATCTCCTCCTCCTCCTCCTTTGTAGACGCACTTGCAGATCAAAAAAATAGAGCCACTGCCTCGTATTTTGAAAGGAGTACTCAAGAGCTCTACCCACAATCCAAATGCTATAGCCACCCATAATTACTCTATTGTTGAGGACCTGGGTCAAACCCCTTGTGTGATGTCGACTTTGGAGGTACTCCAGACGTGTCCATCACAAAGGAATGCCTTACTATATGCATTAGTATCTCTAGACCCCAGTGGCTCAAAATTTATCAAGTTTGACGTCACAGATGTGAAGCCTCGCTTGCCTTACCATGTGGAATTCCAAATCCACATGGGGTACTCAAAGTATACCATCAAACGTGTATTTTTTGATGAAGTCACTGCTACATGTGTGATGTCCCTGATCTGTTGGAAATTTCTTGGCTCTCCAACTCTCTCTCGATCGCCGACCATGTTGGCTTCTTTTGACGGTCGTTCCTTCTGCCCTCACAATATTCTTCCCGCCTTTCTAGTCCAGTTAGGTGGGAAGATGATAGAGGTGGATTTTGAGGTGGTTGATGCGCCCCTCGATTATAACTTGTTACTAGGATGCAATTGGAATTATGATATGAATGTCGTTGTATCGTTCATCTTTCACACTCTTTGTTTTCCTCACGATGGGAAGATCATGATGGTCGACGATTTATCCTTTGCGTATGCTATCCCCAATGCATATGTTGGACCGTCGATCCCCATGTTCGACAATTATCAATCGACAACTGATAATATCAGTGTTGGAATGTATTCATCCCTAATGGGTACCTTCAACTTCATGGCACTGATCCAGGGGATCAAATTTTGCTCAAAATTCAAAGTGATCGGAATTGCTTCAAATCGAATGGGAGCGTAGGCCTCATCATTACAAACCCAACACAACTTGTTTGGGTTCAAATGAATGTCGGGAGTGAGAGATATCACGTTCTGTTGAAAATGACAAACAGGCAAAAAAAAGGGATGCTGACTGTACAGTCCGTACAGTCCGTACGGACGCTGACATGGCAGGTCGTACGACACGTGGCAGGTAGTTGTGTGGATAGTTGGCATATGACATGGATTATTTGAAGTGAATGGGATGGCGACATGTGGCCCAATAAATGGTCGCCACGTGTCCCCTATATATTGGTTTAAAATTTATTTGGAGTCCACAGGATTCGACCCCGTGACCTCCACCCACGTGCAAAGATTTGGCAAAGACCACCAACCAACGCGCCACCATAGTGTTTCTTAACACTATATGGTGCGAATTGTATTTGAATTCAAATGTTGTAAGTTTGGGCGGGGGGTCGGACTGGGGCCTAGCCCCAACCCGTGGTTATGTTATATTGTAATATGGCCACAGTTTAAAACTTTGCGTGCACATTCAAACTTTAACCCCGGTTGTATGCCTTGTAATATGACCACGGGCGCGCGTTGTGTATTAACATAGCCCTATTTAATATGAGCCCGGTCACATGTGTTGTGCATAGAACCACCAGCGCGCTGACCGTTGTCCTGTGGTTTGGACTCGACCCTTTTTTATATGCGCGCGAGGTCATATGGTGACTATGTGCCCGTGGGCCTTAGACGGTTAAGGGCCAACGCGTAACCGTTCGATAGTTTGTACCGGTTGTGCGGTTGCGCCCAGTGCTGAGTTTTAATGCATAAAAGCGCGTGGGGGCTAGGTTGAGCTAACAAGGGTGCATTTTGGCGATCTAGAGACAACAAGTTTGAAGGGGAACTTCCAGGAAGCCTATCTTCTTCAATTTTTGGCCAAACGAGGTGCCGAAAAATCCCAGCTAGGGGTTTTTGGACGTTCTAGAGCCATTGGAGCCATCTATTTGGAATTTTGAGCATTGCAAAGAAAATGTTTGAGCACTTTGAGCAAATAATACAAAAGATCCATTGGAAGCTGGACCAGGAGATGTAGCCCAAGAGAGGGGTGAACTCCTTTATCATTTGCTGTGTTATGTGTTTTCTATTCACTGTTTATTTCTGCTATTTATATGCATCTTGAATGAGTGTTTTCCATAAAAGTTGTGTTGCAAATTGATCCATTTTCATTTTAACACATAAATTAAAATCTTGCAAATAATTTCAAGAATACAAGTCTTCTTCATTTTTAGATCAAGTTGGTATCAGAGCATAGGTTTTTGAAGAC
>SNQJ01S0036389.1:36072-54538 GCA_010110895.2 Picea sitchensis
TAACATAGTTTTGATGCATTCACCTACTCCATCATGCTCTCCTTTCCCATGAATAGTCTCGAAATAGTTACAAATATGTGATACTTTCTATTTTTTGTGCAACATACACAACCATTGAAATACACTTGCATTTTTTAACTGGCCTGCAAAACCATATGAAAAAATCCAATGTTGATCCATTTGTGTGTTATTGTCCTTCATGTGATTGTAGACCAACTAAAAGAAATGATGTATGTAATATAAGTCATGGAACTGATTTCCACCTATGTAGAAGTGATACTCATTCAATATAACTCTTTTTTCTTTGTTACTATTTGTCCCATGCATGTATGTGATGTGGACCATTATGTTGACCTATTTTGTTAGTATCTCTCCCATGCAAATATGTGATATGGACTATTATGTTGACCTGCTCTGAGTGATAATATTGGCTTCAAATATCATTTTGCGATTGAAGGGTGTAGTTCTCAGAAAAACCAACCATTGATAATATAGTACCAACGAGAAATGTATCTCTGCGTATTCTAACATGCTCATCCTACCATCGAGCCAAATGGACATGTTGAACATATTGTTGGGTATTTTCAAAGAAGTCCTTGATGAAGTCACATACTCATACCTAGTCGGAAAAAAATAAATACATATATAAATTCATTGTTACAATGCTTCCTCCCATCACATTTCAAAGTGTGGTTTGAAATAAAAGATACCATTTAAGAATTCATTACTAATCTCGGAAATCACCAACTATATCATTTTTGTTTCTTTCCCTCCCTCAATATCATATGTGACATATTTGAATCTTTTCAAGTCAACCTCCTTCCTCCCTAGTTCATAATCATCACTCACATGGATGCACTAGCTTATTAATGTCATTCCACCACACTTGGAGCATGTCCCATCTAAGAAATATTTTTGATAGAATGTACAACCCTCTGGCCTTATACACATGATGCTATGAATAAAGTCTCTAGATGATGTTGGCGAAAATATACTGCGCATTCCTAGAATAGGGTGTTATGAAATACATGAAAAATATAGATATATGTGTCATAATCATAATCACATTCGATGTGGTATTGCCAACAACATATGTTACACATTGTGTTGATTTGAACATACCAAGACTTGCATTTCTCAAAATATATTTGACCCAAGTCAAGTGCACTATGTACATTCCTATTTATCTCTCATACAATTTTGTTTGTTTCATGTCAAGAAAGTGTTTAATGTGGGGTTCATAGTCCCTAGAAATACTTCTCAATTTTAGTACATCCTTTTGGTTAGAGGAAGGCCTAGTGTTCTCGTGCCAGAATTTTTGTACTAGTCCCTTAATTGATCCAATTAACTTTATGTCAAAATGATGTATCCTACTAGTGAAGGCCCACAAATTTGTTTGTCCACCTGTGTTGAGGCTATTTCATCTATTATAATACTTTCCAAGGGTTTTAATATTGTATTGCATGATATGAGAGGTTTGTTTGAGCAAGACAAGTTTTCTTGTGATATTTTTAACAATTGATTGTGAAAAAACACATCATGCTACATTACAGTCTTTAGAGAAAGTTTTATTACCTATTTTTTGAAAAGAATCCACGAGGTTTCTAACAATATGATGATTTTTTTTAAAGATTTTAACTGTTTTAATGCCTAAAATTATCCTAACAACAATCAAACTTCTAGATGTTAACAAAGACTAAAATAATTGACATTTAGTTGCATCAAATTTTGGTTCAGAATATTCTTTAATAACTTTATATGAATTATAATGAATAGTTTGGTTAGGTAACTTACTTTCAAGTGATACTAGACCACTTTCATCCACTTGAATGTGTTTAGGAGTTATTCATCATACAATTCTCAATATAGGTGGGGAAAATGGACCCGTATTATGGCACTCTTGACCTCTCTATTGTGGAGTTACAAATGTAATAATTCTCGCCCCTTCAATAGCTTGTGGATCAATTATGGGAGGAGAGTGGACATGCCCATGACTAGTTTCTAGAACATATGACTGTCCAACAAGAGGTTTCACCATAGGAACTTCTTCACCAAAATGTTGTGCACCAGTTGCCTCTCTAATTTCATTCATAGTATAATTAGCTCCAAGAAAATCCATCATTATCTAGTCACCTAGAACAACTTGTGCAACCGATGAAATAGTCATTGGAGGTTCACTAGAGGTATGAATTGGATTGGCCTCTACTAAATCATGTGCTTTTCTTGTGTTAATGGAGGAGAGACAATAGTGGCATATATTGCACTACAATTTGGATTATCCTTTGTTGAAAGCCTACGTTTTGTCATACCAAACCTTTCATTTTTTGATGCAGCCCCCTACACCCCCGTAGGGCTACACGACCTCCCGGTCAAGGATCTTCGGTTCTTGAGTCAAATGACCCTCTGAAACCTTAGCGATCTCCTTCTGTATCTAAACATAGGCCCTTCCAGATTCCTTGTGCAGGTCTGATAGCACCCACAACCTTCCCTTTCGCTCTTATGCGAAATATCAGAGTGTCGGGCATTAACTCTTTTTTCTAATAAGACCCCTCTTGATGTGACCTTGGGAGATGACCTCACATGAACACACAATCCTCCTCGAGCCTCCACATGTCCTCTTATTGAAACCACAATTTCGATTGTGACCCACCATCAATATTTTAAAGTCCGCACAACTCCTGTCCCTGCAATTCTACGAGATCGTTGATCTCGCCATCTTGAAGATACTGTCTGAACTGGTGGTTCAGATATGCGTTTTTAAAATCTACGGACCAGATCGTCCCCTTTTGAATCAACGGTCGAGATCACCTTTGTGATTCAGGTTATGGGATTTTCAAATCTCAAACCCTTCTTCCTCCCGTACGTTGTTCCTCTGGAGTTGAGGATATGCAAATACCTGTCCTCTCAATCAACGGTCCTACATTCACTTCGGGTGTTTGACCTTTCAACTCAGATCAATGGTCCTGTGGCCCTCCTCTCGATCGACGGTCGAGATCTCCTTCGGGTCTTTAGACTTCTGAGATCTCAAATCTCAAGCTTCACCCTTCTTCCCAATGCCTTTTATCCAAAGGCTATAATCCACTGGTGCATGTCCACTTGATATGACATTCAAGGATTACTTCGGGTATTTACCCAGAGTACATGGATATATGCCACATATCTCTTATATATGATGGCTCTGAATCACTCCGGGAGTTTACTCGAAGTCTAGAGATTCACACCACATCTCCTCTAGATCTGGTGGTCTAGATTTACTTCGGATCTTTAGGTTTTGACAATATTAGATCTCAACTGAAACCCCACTACAGTTTACCTGGAGCTCATGATCTATTGACAAGTGTCCCCATGCAGATCGATGACTCTCAGCTATTCGGGTTTTGGGTGTTTCAACGTTTCACCTTTTTCCTTCCTCTAGATCTCACAACCCGCCGACATGTACCCTCCTGGATCTAATGGTCTAGATTCGCTTAAGCTTTCCGGTGCTTCGCGCTTCAGAAATATAAATTTTCAAACTTGAATACTCCTAGCCTTACGGTATCTGACGACTCAGATACACTTGGGCGATCTGATGCTTGAGGTTCACTTCCACTGATATGACGGCTCAGATCTACTTCGGATGATTGAACGATTGAGATTCACTTCGAATTTCTAGCTCTTCCACCTTCGGAAATCTCAAGTCTCAAACCTTGATGAATTCTCTCTCCTATTTGTGTGAAGTGATAAGGCTCGTGCACCTTGTTCTGATCAGATGGTTGTTGACTCTTTTCTCGGTGATCCAATGACCACTATCGCTCCTCCTCCTAAGCTTCTGATCTCCTCCAACTTAGAATATTTCTTAGTCTTCAAAGGTTTCGAACCTTTGCTCCTCCTACGATTTCACTCTTGGAACTCGTCAACACTTATGAAAAGTGATATCCCTTCAGAGCTTGATCCTTAAAGGATTTTGTCCTCCCACACACACCTTGTGTTCTCTTGATTTCAATAACTCAGATCGAAGGATTTCTTGAAAAGAAATTCTCCTCGCCCACCTGACGTTCCTTTATTCTGGTTATTCAACGCTTAGTCACTCCTTGACATTGTGCACTCCTTGCACCTGGTCTATGTTTCCTTTTTTCTCTCTGAACTCCTCTAAGTCAATATGAGACTCAATCGACACACTCCTTGCGTTCGAGATGCACACCTTGCATACGAATTTCAGAAGAGAAACAATTGAAACTTATCCAGCTTCATCACAAACTCATATGATCAACTCTTGAACAATCAGACATGAACGAAATGAATTGAATCACATACACACATCATATAATATTCATTCAATCACACATTCAAATGAACACAGTCCAAGGATTTGGGACAATTCTGTCTGTTCTATTCATTCATGAAAACAAATTACATAGTCTTTCTTCTACTCTATTATGTTCTACTGATCTCTCTGATCTCTATCTCCTCATCTCCTAATCTGATAATACTCACACTACTTTTACAATGTAACAATAAACTATCTAAGGACCGGATCCACGAGCTCTCATCGTCCTGTCTGTAACCTATCCTATCAAACTCTTGGAGGTTACCTACTCTGTCCTATTACAATAACGAACAATTATTTCCAGATAAGAGTCAACACTCAATATTTGCAACCCCTTATAGTCCTTCATGACTTTACAAACACGACATATTTAAAAATGATGCTTTCAAAAATATCTCAACAACTCGATTTAATTCTGAGTTACTTTCTGATTTGAAACTCTGTCATGATGAGATGTCTTTCCTTTGCCTCCACACTTGTGTTTTGACTTTGAAGTTGATGCTCCTGCATCATTTTCTCTTTCTTAAATTACATTTTCAATGGGTTTTTTCTTTCCTTGAATACTTTCTACCTCGATTATGTAGGTTCCCTATGTTTAAAGGGAAAAATTCCCTTCCACTTACAACAAAATTCCAAAAATGCTTTCCAAAAGTTAGCTTACAATTATACAATAAGACAATAAATGCCTTCCAAGTACACCAAAAGACAAAATGTTCCTTCCAATTATACAACAAGACAAAAAATGTGTTTTATTTACACCAAAAGACCAAAATGTCTTCTAAAAGTTGTCTTCCAATTATACAACAAGACAAGAAATGTCTTCCAAGTACACCAAAAGACCAAAAGTTCCTTCCAATTATACAACAAGACAAGAAATGTCTTCCAAGTACACCAAAATACCAAAAGTTTCCTTCCAGTTATACAACAAGACAAGAAATGAGTTTTAAGTACACCAAAAGATAAAAGTTTCCTTCCAATTATACAACAACACAAAAAATTCCTTCCAAGTATAAGAAAAGACCGAAAATGCCTTCCAAAAGTTCCCTTCCAATTATACAACAAGACAAAAAATGCCTTCCAAGTACACCAAAAGACCAAAAGTACTTTCCAAAAATTTCCTTCCAATTATACAACAAGAAAAAAATTTCTTTCTAATTGCACCAAAAGACCAGAAGATGTCTTCCAAAAGTTACCTTCCAATTATACAACAAGACAAAAAATGCCTTCCAAGTACACTAAAAGACTAAAAGTGTCTTCCAAAAGTTTCCTTCCAATTATACAACAAGATAAAAAAATGCCTTCTAATTACACCAAAAGACCAAAAGTTTCTTCCAAAAGTTGCCTTCTAATTATACAACAAGAAAAAAAGTGCCTTCCAATTACACCAAAAGACCAATTTAGTGCCTTCCAAAAGTTTCCTTCCAATTATAAAACAAGACAAAAACATGGCTTCCAATTACACCAAAAGACCAAAAGTGCCTTCTAAAGGTTGTCTTCCAATTATACAACAAGACAAAAAATTCCTTCTAATTACACCAAAAAAACTAAAATGTCTACCAAAATTTGTGTTACAATTACAAAATATGACAATTTCCTTCCAATTACAAAACTTTTCCTATCAATTACACAACAACAACAAAAAAAAATTCAATGACACTAAAAAAAAATAAAAATTGTGTGCATGTGTTGGGGTAACTATCATGTTTTTGGGAGAGAAAGAGGATGATCATTGTTCTCGTCTCAAGTGGACAGTGTCCACAAGAGCACACGTTCACTTCTGTTGGGAAATAAAATGAGGCAGGCACAATGTCTGACCTCATTTATTTTGATCACAAGAGCATGTGCACTCTCTTAATGCAACGAGCAAAAAATTGTTATATGTCCCATGTAACTTTAGGGATAAAGGTTTGGAGGGGATTGGGGACATCTAAGGCCCGAGGTTTTAGGATTTCAATTGATTTAAGGCATAGGTTAGTTGTTAGAGCACTAGCATGAAGGTGTAGGGGTTGTGAGGCCCCTAGGAAGAGGCATGGGAATAGGGAGCATAGGGACTGGGTGTGGAGGGGCTTAAGGGTGGAGTACATGTGGGGGAGTAGGGGCCAAGTTGAGGTAGGTTTCTAGGCACAAGGGGGGTCTAGATTTTGAGAAGAGGTAGGGACCCAAGGGTATATATCCCCCGCTCTCACACTCTACATGGGGGAGATAAGTAAAGAGAGAGAGGGAGTTAAAGAGAGAGAGAGGGGGGGGAAGAGAGATAAGGAGAGAAATGACACCATAAGGAGGCGAGAGTTAAACTTAGAAATATGAGCAAGTTTATTCTTAGAGCACATGCAAATTATTATAGCACATGAGCATTCCTTTCATTTCATTTTTTTTTGGGTGAGGGTGACAACTCTAGCGTACATGTTTGTTGAGTTGGTTTACTTAGATTTAGCTTCAAGATGAAAACCCTTGTGGTTTGTTCTATAAATACATTAAAACCTCCATTTTATGAATACCTCTCAATAAATCCATTTTTGACATTATTTTTTTATATGCCACACAAATTCGTTGTTGATGAAACTATAGACACAAATATAGTCTAGATTCCACATATATAATTTAAAAAAAAATTAATATTGTTTATGTTGGAGACGTAATCCTTGGGATTGCATTACTTGTAACATTATTGTAAATACAAAGAGTCATAGGTGATAGGAGGAGTCACCCATTAGGTAATACCAATGGTCATTGATTAATATATTTATTGAGCTTTATGTTAATGAGTTACACTAGTGTGGAGTTACAAATTATTCCCATACCTGACTTGACAAAGATATCAAATTGTAGGTTAACTACATGGATTATTTTTCTTGGAATTTCATTTCCCCTTGAGTGCAAAAAACACCTTTTGTTGGCATGCCTATCTCTCTACCTTCATGTTTTTCTCTTTGGCTCATCAATTTTCTCTCTTGTATATTCTATATGCAAAACACTTCCCTTCTCAAGTTGATTCATGCCCATCGATCTGCACGAGATCATTCTCTTCTCGATTAGGGTTTTTTGGTTAGGGTTTTGGTTTTCTTCTTAGAACATCCTTATCAATTTCCCATGCACCATATGCATGAATCTCATACTTATCACTGCTTTGAATTATTGCAGGGTTCTTGGGCCTATAGATCAATGAGTGGTAGCTCAATTAAGATTCAGTTCGAATCCCACGAGAAAGGAATAACTCCTTCATTCTCATGGTGCCCTGGTTCTAAACCATCCTACTCATCTAATTGTTCATAAAACATCTCAAAATGTAGATTAAAGAATGGTCGAGATGATAATAAAATATTATTTGCACCAATGCAACTTCCTCACCATTATTTCACATTCTTTGGTGTGTTGAGATGCTTCTTCCCTCATGCTACTCAAATTTCTTGCAGATCTTGTTGGTCTGACAATGGATGTTAACCACCAAATTCATAGAGGGTTCTTCCCTGCATAAATGACATCCATGGTGGTGATAGTATTGTGCCTTACGTTCTTAGTGTAGATGACAATGTCCTCCCTTTCCCAAACCCTTGCCTCCCTTTTCACAACAAAACATTGTTCTTCTTTTATTGTTTCTTCAATATTGAGGGATTTCAAATCAAAATCTCTCACTACATTTCAAACCCTACATGTCATGACAAACTTCCTCAACACGGTACACATAGATTTAGTTTTCCCAATTTGATATTATTTATTACCTTGAGGCGATTTATTTCCATTCCATGCAACATATTAAAATGACCAATTGATCAATTGACATTGGAATGATCAATAGATAAATATGAGATAAAATTCCCTCCTATGAATTAGGATCAAGTTCATAATAAAACCTCTTGATTTTGTTGCTACTACGCATGCTTGAAGGTAGTAAAATATGCATTCTCTCATTTCCATCATCAACGTGGTGTTGACTAGTAAAGATAATTATCGAGAATGGTACAAAAATATAAAAATCACTATGATATTGAATGATCCGTGGAATGGAATTTCTGAAGCAACACCATCTAACGAAGAAGAATACGAGTCAGAAGAAAATTTGAAGAGTAGTGGACTGATTACTCCTACATCAAACAAGGAATGTGGCATATAGAAGGAAAAATACTAGAAAGCATATGTTGTGATCTTTGCAATTGTAAGTGAAGAGGTGAGCCATCATATTGCTTCCATAAAAGACTCCTATAGTTCTTTGAAGATATTAAACGAATTGTATGAAACTCATGTATAACTAGAACTCATAAAACTGATGGTGAATCTCTTCAACCTAGATTTGAAGAATGATGACCCTATATATTTAGTTTTTGAAATCAAATTCATAAAAAATGACATTGATGCCACTTGGGTGAAGAAAAAACTCCCTCTCAAAAACTTCATTAAGGCTCTTTACCTCACATATTATCACTACCTTAAATCTCTGGAAGCTAGTGGTCAAATGGAATCCATCACATTTTACAAGTTGGGGGAGAGAGTTGTAGAATGTGAGAAAAAATTGGAAATACTCCATCCCATTCTAGCGATGACATTGCATGTCTTGCTAAGAAAGGGAAGAGTCAACCACATGATTATTCTAGAGGAGAAGGCAATAGAATAGGACGTGGAAGAAATACTTTCAGAGATATGGGGGTAGACACAACCAAGGTGAGAGATCCAATATTCATTATATCCATTGGGGAAAGAATGGGTCACATGAAGGGAATGACAGTAGAGTTCCATGGGAGAAAATAAAAGAATACAAATAGAATCAGAAAGAAGACAAAGGTAAAACTTCAGAACCAACGAAAGGTAAATCATTTGAATCTAATCATTACGTTGTTTCTCATTGCAATACAAGAGTAACTAAATATTTGTTTAACACTTCATTTTCTTCTTGGAGAGATTCATGGATTCTTCACACAGGTGTAACCTCCTATATGAAATTTCAAAGATATTTCTTTGAATATTTCAATGACAATGTAGATGACATACTGTATTTTGTAGATAAATTGATTCTCAAATATTCAAGAATGGGCACCATCAGAATCACATTGCATGGATTCCCTGATCTTTTTCTACATGATGTGCTCTATATTTATGAGATGTAAAGGAACTTGATTTCCATTGTGCACATACAATATCAAGGCCACCTTGTTCATATCTTCGGTGGAAAAGTTGAAATAATAAAGTATTCCAACAACATTGTTGTTATGACTAGAGTAGAAGATGGAATATTGTTGAAGCTAAAAGGGACATCTTTACATGCACATAATTTTGCATACCTCTCTCATCAGAATGAAGGAACAATTCCATATAGTCTCTTTTGGCATGCTATATTTGGGCATATTAATTATGACATCCTTAGTGTATTGAAACAATAATGACGTTTCTAGTTTTCGTACTATTCCTAGGAAATTGAAGCAATGTGATGCTTGTATCCTTGGAAATCATAGAAAATAACCATTTCATTATTCTACTTCCAGAGCATGTAGAAAAATTGAAATAATTCATTATGATTTATGTGTCCCTATGCCTATTCCTTCTGCAAATGGACATAAATATATCATGTCTTTTATGTGTTGGGTGTAATTTCTGAAAGAAAAATCATAATCCTTTGCAAGTTTTAAAAATGTTCATGTATGGATTCAAAATGAAGCTCAATCTCATATTGGCTCTCTTCGCACTGATAATGGAAGAGAATATACATATAATGAATTTGAAATATAGCTTCACTAGCGTGGTATCAAATATCAAACTACAGTTCCATACAATCCTTAACATAATGGTGTTTTTGAAAGAATGAACTTGACTTTCCTAAATATGATTTGTTCCATGATTTTTCAAAAATGTAAAATTAATCTTTTGTGTTGATGCTATTCTATGTGCATCTTATGTGAAAATGAGGTGTTCATCTCATGCTCCTGAAAACAAGACTCCTTATGACATGTGGTATGGTTGCATTCCTTTGATGAGGTATATTAGGGTCTTTGGTTCCACCTGTTATTCCTTGATTTGTAAGGAGAAAAGAAGAAAGATTGATGCAAGGATTCAAAAGTGCATATTATTCGGGTATTCAAAAACCTCCAAGGGATATCGTATTTACAATTAGAAAACAAGAAATTCATCCTTTCCAGAGATGTAATTTTTCTTGAATCCTCCAAGAATGAAAAAACCATTGAGAGGAAGCTTGATCATCTGGACAAATTCAATTTTGTAAATACACATCAAGAATTTGATGATGAGATTCCACATCTTGAAGGGGGATCCCTGTCTTGGGTCAATATCTAGAATCTCATTTTGAAGCACCATATCTGCCACATGAAGAAGTTCCAAAACATTCATCGAAACTTGAAGTTCAATTGGATGATGTGATTGAGAAGATGGAAAAGTTGAGTCTTAATGGGAATTAAAAACCATCTCAATCAATTGAGCAACTTGGAACATCTCAAAAAGTTCTGCCATAATGGCTCATAAAAACACTTGAAAGTGTTCATTCTGATGAGGTTGAAAATATAGGATCCATAATTTCCTCAAGACAAGATAGAGGTGATGTAGATTACATGGATGTTTCATATGATTATGAGTTAAATATATCTACTAACTTTGAACAAAATTCCTTTGAAGACACCACTTCTCATTATGAGTGGAAATAAGCTATGTAGAAAGAATATGATTCTCTCATCAAGAAGGGGACATTGAAGTTGGTGGACTCTCCATTTAGAATGAAACCAATTGACTGCAAGTGGGTATTCAAGAACAAGTACAAATCATACAACTCACTTGACAATCACAAAGCAAGGATTGTGAAAAAATGTTTTGTAGAGAAAGAAGGTATTGATTATGAGGAGACTTTTCCCCCACAACAAAATGGGCAAAAATCTCTCATCTATTTTCCATGGAAGCACAAAATGGATGGAAAATTCATCGAATGGATGTGAATACTACTTTCTTGATCGGAGACTTGAAAGATAATGTTTTCATGTCTCAGTCAGAATGTTTTTTATGAAGGAATAACAGAAAAAAGTATGCAATCACATGAAATCCTTATATGGCATAAAACAATCATTGTGGGCCTAGTATGAAAAACTAGCTCAACATCTTCTAAAATTGAATTTCAAGAACTAAAATCTTGATGATGAAACTTTGTTTATCAAGAAAGTTGGAAAAACTATTGTATATCTTGTAGTATATGTAGATGCTCTATTGATAACAGGGAATAATGAAAGCTATATTGCATCTGCCATACATAAACAAAGAGATGAAAAAATTCTTTGAGATGACATATTTGGGATATCTTCACTACTATTTGGGAATTTAAGTGAGTCAAAATCCAAATTACATATTCATCTCCCAAAATAAATATGTTGGAGAATTGTTGAACACGTTCGACATGACTAAGTGTAATCTTGTTTCAAATCCAATAGAGAACAAGATTTGAAGCTCACATCAAATGAAGGGAATGACTTTGAGGATGCAACCAAGTACCGACAACTTGTGGGAATTATTATCCATATTTTACCTCTTTTATTTTTGTTATAACTTTTTATCATCTTAACCATTTAAAAATAATAATTTATGCGTTGCCTACAATCTAAAAAAAATTAAAAAATTGTTTGATAATGTTAAGATCCTCATAGCCTGCACTAATGTAAGGCGTTGTAATTTAAAGGATATCATGACTTTCAGAATTTAAAAAATATATAAAATTAATATTATAAATTTTGAAAAAATACCCCTCATTATAACAATGGGTTCTCTACAACTCTACAAAATTTTTAATGAAATTCTATCATTAAGGTTCTCAACACCTACACTAACGAACACATATACATTATATTTTTGTTTAATAATAACATACCACTATTAGATAAACTAAAAAAATTAGATAGTTGTTCACAAATTATATATTTGAAATCTAATTCAATTTCCTACATTTCATCTTTTTACACCATATTCAAATTTATTGTAAAAGTACCTTGAATAATCCCTCCAAGTTAACATATTATTAATTTTCCATGTTTTCATTGACACTAATGTGTCATGAATGACCATTATTATCTTCCACCCACCCATAAACACAACCAAACTTGTTTATATTTCCTTCAACCTTGCACTAAAATCTATATTTATATCATTCACTTTTGTGTAGACTAAATGTGTCATACATTATAAGGCTACAATACTACCAACAACATATACAATATAGATTAGCATATAGGATTTGCATAATACCCATTAGATGCTTCTTGCATAGTTTTATCCAACTTGCAACGGAAACCACAAAGATTGATTACCATCTAATTTTATATGCATATGAAAAAAAATAAGAAAATATAAGAACTCAATGAAAACCTAATTATAAACTATTTAAGGGTTGATCTCATTAATTGGTTGATCATGTTGCATTTACTACTTTGAGATTGTTTTGGATTTGAGAATGCTTATTCTCTATAGATGAGGCCAATCACGAGAAGGTGGAAGGTCATAAATTGATAAAATGCACGAGCAAACCAAGATACTCCCATGTAAAGGAAATATCACGCATGCAATATTCAATCAAAATCACAATCATGTGTACTAAGAAAAGCAAGTGAAATTGTCATCAATGTACAAGATATATTCCATTAAAATGTAACTCATGAAGGTTAGGAGACATGTTGAAAATGAAAGTTACATTAAATTCAAAGGAAAAAGAAATCATAAAAATATGAAATATGAAATTTAACTAGAACCAATGTGTTCTAATAAAAATCAATATAAGGGTGGCAGGTGAGGGGGGGAGTATCCATGATCCCGAAGGAAGAAGGGTAGTCTATTACACCTTGGGGTTTGGAAATGTCTCTAAAAATATTGTAGAGGTCTATTCATTATGGTGGGGTCTTGTCATTGTCATGGAAGAAGGTATCAAATCTTTGATAGTTCTAGGAGATTCATTGTTGGTTATTAGAGTAGTGAGGGATCTAGCCAATCTCGCTAGGATAAAATTAAGTTCACTCATTTATAGCATCAAGTGAATCATTCCATACTTCAAAAAACATATCATTTTATCACATTAAAAGGGATCTTAGTGGAAAAATGGATTATTGGACCAAGGTGGCCTCGTCTTGTCCCTTGATCCTAGTTCCTTAACACAAATGGCGATCTAAGTTTCAATCCAATTCCTTAATTAATTAAATGGCACCCATTTCAATACACATTAAGTATGCATCAACAACTGAAGGTAAATTCATGGTGGATGGAAGCATCAACAACTGAAGGTAAATTCATGGTGGATGGAATGTAGCCTCCATATCTCTCACATATGATTTGTCAAGGCTCGCTCACAACAATTAATTTCCACTTAGTGCACTTCTTGTTTATATATGGGAAAATATAGAATTTGTGGTACCATTGATTTTTCTCTTTGTTCAATTTGACTTGTATATTGAGGATTAGCAGAAAAGGTTGGGAGTTTGGTCAAGTTTTAAGGGTCTCTAGGGAGTTTCATAGTAGGAGAAGATCTTTCTTTCATTGAATTGAGCAGAGGTGTCTATGGGAGTTGGACTTGAGTTGATCCAGATCCTCAATGTGGCTAGTTTCCTTCATCCCTTCATCTTGACCAGGCAAGCCGTATTCCATCTACTTGTGTTTTATGCGTCTGTTAATCTCGATAATTTTCAAGCTTTAGAAAGGATCAGTCAGAATAGAGACCTCTTATTTATTTTATCATGTCAAAGGATTAACAACATGAATTGTTGTTGGGGTTTTTTTTGGTTGGGACATTTTCAATTAAATTTCATTATGAGAGATATTTCCACCATAGTCATGGATAATTCATATTTGAAGGAGGTTCATAGAATTCTTTGCAGGAATGAAGAAATCATCCAAGCAAACAACATGGATCTCATGCTAATCTCTTCCAAAATCACAAAGCTAGAATAGTTTTGTGCTTTGAAGAATGCAAACAATATGACTTTCATTCTCCTCTAGAAGCAATGAATTGACTCTTTCGAAGTCCAATTTAATAGGATTCGTTCCTTGGTTGTATATTCATGTTTAAATATATTTATCTTTCTTCCAACAACCTAGTGTTGAAATATTGTAACTACAAAGAGTATTCTAATTATTATCGATGTATTATTCATTAGATCAATCCCCTTTTGCGGATTGATCATGTCGGGTATTGTAAATGACTAAATCCCCTTTTGTGGATTGGTCAAACCCTAATTGTAATAGGGGGAATGAGAAGTCGGCCCCAGAAAATATTAAAGTCGGCACCTCATTTGAACGCACACTCACTTTTTCATCATAACACAAGTTCAGATCTGAAGTTGGAGAAGAAGGAAGAGAGAGAGAGAGAGAGGTGCATTCTTGGGAGAGGAATTTATGTATTTTTTTTATTTATCTCTTGGAATTGTTTTGGCTATCTATATTAAGGAAGTTTTTGTTAGGGTTTCTCCCCCATGCGGGTTTCCTAGGATAAATGATGTGTCTCTTGTGATTTTGTATTTCTCAGTGATCCTATTTATGTTATGGTTATATAGTGAAATGAAAAGAATCCTAATAATAACTTAAACCTAAACATGGTATTAGAGCTAAGCTGAAGAGAGCATATTTCACAAGAGAAAGAGAAAAATGTCATTGTTGTCGTACATGCAAATTAGGGTTTTTTATTGAAGAATAATTTTAGCCCCAAAACCATTTAGGAAAGTGTGTGCTTCATCAAGGATCACTTTGGCATCCTTAGTGCAAATTTTCAGTGGCTAGATCTCCCGAAAAGTGAAACCCTAGTTTTCACAAAGTACCAGAAGTACCAGAAAACCAGAGTACCCGAAGTACCAGAAGCACCAGAGTACCAGAGTACCAAAAACCCAGAAGCATCGGTCCAAAAATTCGACGATCAAGTTTGAAGGGGTAAAAGTTGTATTTTCTAAAATCTAACCACACCACACTACTCGTCTCAGCCAAGCGCACCTCCTGGTAAGTTCAAAATTTGATTTTGAGCATTTTCATTTTTTGGTCATTTTCCTAGCTCTAGGTAAAAGATGTCTGCAAGCACTAATCTTGTTGACAAGATAGAAGGTGTGGAAAACTTTCATGCCTGAAAGTATAGGATTGGACTCATTCTTGAAGAGAATGACCTAGCAAGATTCGTCAAAGAAGATTCCAAAAGAAATGGTTAATGCCCTAACCAGATTATATGAAGGAAAGAACATAAACTGGAAGATGAATCTAAGAACTCAACTAAAGAATACAAGGATGCAGAAAGGAGAATCGATCCAGGAATACTTATCCATAATATCTCAATTGAAAGAACAACTAGAAGCAATTGGAGATACTATAGATGAAGAAGAACTCATAATGACGATTCTTAATGGTCTCACGAGACCATGGGATGCATTCATCAAAACCATTTGTGGCAGAATGAAGAAACTAAAATTTGATAGTCTTTGGGAAGAATGTATTCAAGAAGAAATAAGAGTAGCTAACTGAGAATATTTACTATCAAGAGATGAAGATCAAGCCCTAGCTACTCACACTAAAGGAGGAAGAAGCAAGTCTTACTTCCAGAAAGAAACTCATAAAGCGTCTCACCCCCAAAATAAATTCATGCATAAATAATCTCAACCTAAGAGATTCCAGAAGAAAGGACAAAGAAGAGAAAGAGACTTCTCATCTTACCAATGCTACCATTGTGACAAGATAGAACATATTGCAAGACATTGTCCAGCTAGATGAGAAGAATACAATAGGAAAAATAAGAGGCACCATGCCCATGTAGTTGAAGATGAAGAGCCATCTGCAAAGATGATAAGAGAACGCATTGAAGACTATGTCTTAATCTCGACCCTCTCAGGATCAGTGTCACCTGGAGAGGACACTTGGCTCATTGATAGTGGTGCTTCCAAGCATATGACAGGTCAAAGAGATATTATCTCTTATCTTTCAGAAAAGAAGTTTTCTTAGAAAGTTACACTTGGAAATGATTATCAATACCCTATCAAGGGAGTGGGAGAATCAAAATACAAGCTTAATTCAGGGACTCCAATGAAGATGAAGGACATACTCTATGTACCAGGTTTGACAAAAAACCTACTCTCCATATCAGCTTTAGAAAAGAAAGGCTTCATAATTGCCTTTATAGATGGAGAAGTTCTTATGTGGGCTAAGGGTAAAACCATGAAAGAAGCAATCGTCATTGGAAATGAAGAAGGTGGCTTGTATAAGCTAAAGGGTCACTCAAAAGTTGCCATGACCCATGCCATTGAGAATCCATGTGAACTTTGGCATAGAATATTAGCCCACATCAACTACAAGGCATTACCGTATGTATGCAAGGCAGTCACAGGTCTACCAGAACTCAAGGTTGACCATGAAGGTATGTGCAATGGATGTGCACAAGGGAAGAATATCAAGAACCCCTTTCTGAAGAGAGATAGTAAAGCAAAAGGATTCTTAGAACTCATTCACTTAGACGTGTGTGGCCCAATGCCATCATCATCCATCACTGGGTATGTATACTATGTATCTTTTATTGATGATTATTTTCGTAAAACCTGGGTTTACTTTTTGAAAACAAAAGATGAAGTGTTCAGTAAATTCAAGGAATTCAAAGCCTTGATAGAGAATATTTCTGAAAGAAATATCAAGACACTCAGTTTAGATAATGGAGGAGAATACACCTCAAAATAATTTGTAAAATATTGCAAATATTTCGAGATCAAGAAGGAGCTCACCACTCCCTACAATCCTCAACAAAATGGTGTAGTAGAAAGAAAGAAAGGAACGATAATTGAAGCAGTGAAGACCATGATCCATGATCAAGATCTTCCAATGTGCTTATGGGCAGAAGCAACAAAAACAATAGTATATCTACAAAATTGATTATCCCATAGTGCAGTTGGGTTCAATACCCTTGAAGATATTTTCTCCGGAAAGAAGCTAGAAGTAAGCCATCTCAAAATATTTGGTTGCCTAGTATTTGTACATATTCCGAAAGAGAAGAGAAACAAACTGGACCCTTTAAGAAAGAAGGGAATATTTGTTGGATACTGTGAGGCCTCCAAGGCCTTCAGGGTTTATATGTTGGATTACTAAGAGGGGGGGTGAATCAATAATAGCATAATTATAATCCTTTTTCATCAAATGTTATATTAATGTAGAATTATTATCCAATAATGAGCAGTAAGAAATAAACAATCACACACATACACAGTACATGAGTGTTTTACATGGAAACCCAAATCGAGAGAAAACCATGGAATGCTTTTTCTTATATGTCTTGAAGAATTACATTCATTGGAAGCAACAACTTCCTTTGTTTTCCAGCTGCAACTAGAAGGAGGCTCCAACCCCCTAGTTTCTCAGGCTACAACCTCAGGGAAGCTCCAACTCCCAAATTCTCTAGCTACAACCCCCTATGTTCTTAGACTACAACCAAAAGGTGGATACAACCACTTGTCCTTGCCCCGTCCTACCACCCTAAAGTAGAAGTAGAATGATGGAACCACTGTTACACTATCACTGTGAGATATACCGTTGTAAACCTGTACCAATAAATTTGAACCATGCATCAACCTGTACCTCGACCTGTACCATAAAGAAGTGCATCAACCATGCACCAACCTGTATCAAACAACCTGTAATCAACCTGTACCATAAACAAGTGAATCCAACCATGTACCAAGTATGTACCAATCATGTTTCAACTACTCATCAACTATGACTCATCAATATGTACCAACATCATCAACTATACACCTGATGTATGTGCCAAGTCATCAACTACTTGTCTCAACCATGTACTCAACATGTACCTCAACAAAAAGCCCTCATCAATTTCATCATCCAAATCTGATTTGTAGCTCTGTAATAGACTTGGTGTATATGATCACATTCATGCAAACCTTCCTTAACTTTAACAACAAAAGACTAGGATTTTCATCAAACTTTTTTTTAGTCTCACATGCCCAGTTTTGCATTAGTCAACAACCCTAACTTGAAGTAATCATAAATTTGAACCTGTAATGTATAAAGATCTAAAACTGATACACAATGTTATTCAGTGTTTTTTATGTAATTCCTCCAGGTGTCACTACTTGGAACCTCTTAGAAAATGAGTTATATAAAAAATAGCATACCTTGCTGAATTCTGGCTTATTCTAGAGAGCGACCTTGTAAAGCGTGGCC
>SNQJ01S0036389.1:57914-89424 GCA_010110895.2 Picea sitchensis
TTACATTTATTATTGCTCATATGTATTAAAGATAGTCATTAATATTTTGAAGTACTAACCACTGTGGCATATTTTAGTTTTATCATTGCCTTGTCTCACAAACAGGTGCCCTTTTCAGTGGAATATCTTCTCTTTGACTATCCTTTTGGCAGTAATCTGCGAAGGGAAATCTTATCTTAACCTTTGAGCCTTAAACCCTTGATCATTTTTCCTTCAATACCCAAGATTACTAGGGACGTCTCCCTTGGGATTAGCCACCCTAAATAGAAAGAGCTCCCCATCGAGGTGACAGTGGGTGGGGAAGCTCCTGTTACGCCAGTTTGATCCTTACCTTTCAGCTATCTAAACCTTTCCTACAAACTGAGCGTTAACAATTACCAATATCTCATCAAGGGAGTGGGAGAATCAAATCATAAACTGAATTCAGGGAATTCACTAAAAATGAAGGATGTACTATATGTACCAGGATTGAAGAAGAACCTACTCTCCATTTCAGTTTTAGAAAAGAAAGGCTTCAGAGTTGCCTTTATAGATGGAGAAGTTCTTATGTGGGATAAAGGAGAAACCTTAAATGAAGCAATCATCATTGGAAATAAAGAAAATGGCTTGTATAAACTAAAGGGTCACTTAGAGGTTGGCATGACCCACGCCATTGAAAACTCATGTGAACTTTGGCATAGAAGGTTAGCCCACATCAACTACGTGGGATAAAGGAGAAACTCCTTAAATGAAGCAATCATCATTGAAATAAAGAAAATGGTTTGTATAAACTAAAGGGTCACTTAGAGGTTGGCATGACCCACGCATTGAAAACTCATGTGAACTTTCTCGGCATAGAAGGTTAGCCCACATCAACCAAGGCACTACCATACATATGCAAAGAAGTCACAGCCTACAGGTTTACCATAACTCAAAGGTGACCATAAAGGCATAAGGAAATGGATGTGCACAAGGGAAGAACATCAAGAACCCATTCAAGAGGGACAAAGATGCATTGTTAAGGAGTCCTAGAACTCATCCATTCGCATGTATGTGGCCCAATGCCATCATCATCCATTAAAGGTGTATGTATATTATTATATGTATCATTCATTGATCATTACTCTCATAAAAACTCGGATATATTTCTTGAAAACTAAAGAGATGCGGTTTAGTAAGTTCAAGGAATTCAAGCCTTGATAGAGAACCTTCTGAAAGAAATATCAAGATAATTCTCAAAGTCAGATAATGGAGGAGAATATACCTCAAAAGAGTTTCCAGGAACTTATGCAAAGATGTTGGGATCAAGAGGGAACCCACCACTCCCTACAATCCTCAAAAACTAGCCGAATCCAAGAATGTAACCATACCGAAGTCGGAAGACTAAGGATCCATGATCAAGATCTTCCTATGCTTATGGGCGTAAGCAAAAATGGTAGTTGTTTATGTGTAGAACTGACTATCCCATAGTGCAATTTGGGCTCAAGACATTGGAAGAGATGTTCAACGGAAAGAAGCTTATAAGCCATCTCAAAATATTTCATCGCATTAGCTACTTATTGATATACCTAAAGAAAAGAGAAATGAAGTTGGACCCTTCGTGAAAGAAGGGAATATTTGTGGGATAATCGTGAGGTCTCCAAGGCCTTCGTAATTTATATACCGTGTTAACATCACATTGAGATCATCAGGTATGCTAATTCTTTGATGATGCAGTGCTCAAGAAATCTAAACCATGCCAACTTGAAGAGGTGTATGAAGAGGAACCCATAACTGCATTGATCAAGAATGAGGGAGGTTCCCGTGAGTCAGAGAAACTGAGGGAAGTCAATTGATGAGGAACTCTAGAAGACCGATAGTAGAAGTGCAAGAACCTCCTATATCATGATCATCCTCTATAAAAGAAAGCCAGCTTGTGCCAGAGAGCTTATTCAAGATGGAGAGAAGTACGGCAATTTAAGCAACCACACAGACATGTGAAAACCAAACCATTCTCCAATTATATGGCTTTGATGTGTGATTCCTTAGAGAGGAGCCCACCGCTTTGAAGAACCATCCAGAGGAAAGAGTCAAGATGCCATGGCGCACTAATACCAATCCATAATGAAGAACGGCGCATGGGAAATAGGTTCCCTAGATCAAGAATAAATATGTGGTATCCTCCTGCATGGATTCTTCAAAACAAAACATGTTGTCGACGGAAGTATTGAGAAGCAGTAAGCAAAGAAAGATTCGCCGCCGCGGATTTCCCTAAGGAAGGCATTGACTATGAAGACATTCGCTCCTATGGCCAAATACACTCCGATCAGGAACCGCCATCGCCTTCTCAAGCAATGGCATTTAGCGGAAGCTGCAACTGCAGTGGACGTGAAGACAATTTTCCTAAATTGTGTCATCAAAGAGGAAGTGTAGAGAGAGAGACAAACCTCAAGGATTGAGGGTTGAAGACAGGAAGTCCCATGTCGGCAGATTGAAGAAAGTCTTATAAGGATTGAAGCGGCAAGCTCTCCGAGCTTGGTATGGCCATATAGACAGCTTTGATCTAGCTTAGGTTTTACTAAGAGTAAAGCAGACTCTAATCTCTACTTCAAAATCATGAACAATGAAGCCAAGACCACCTATATGTGGATGACTTATTCTTAACTAGAGAAGAAAAAGCTCATCACCGAATGTAAAAAAGAGACTTGCCTCGTAATTTGAAACGAAAGGCCTTGGCCTAATGCAATATTTCTTAGTTCGAGGTATGGGCGTAGTCCCCGAGGATCTTCCCTAACCATGGAAGTACACGGCTCAAATCTTGAAGAGATTCGACATGCTGTTGAATGCGAGCCCATGAATACATCCATGGAAGCTAAGTCAAGCTATTGGTCGATACTTCATCGGATTTGAAAGATGCCATTAATCGCATACAAACAAACTATTGATCATTGATGTACCTTACTTAACACTGCATCGTACATTTGTTTCGCCGCGGAACACCTTGAGTCGGCCGGTAGAACCTAGATGTGTTCACCTAGTGGTCGCAAAACATGTGATGAGGTAAATTTTAGCAGGCCAATTAGATTATGGTCTACCTATGATGGAGATCATGATTTCACATTGAGTGATATAATCGATGGAGCCATGTGAAGTACTGTAGGAAGATCACTTCAAGATGATGTTTTAGTTTGGGATCATCCATGATCTCATGGCGTAGCAGGGAAGCGCAATCTAGTATTTCTCCTCACATCGAAAGCGTAATACACACGCATGTTCGCTAGTCATGAAGCTATATGGCTTCAAAGTTGTCAATCGCCCATTTTAATTTAGAGATGAGAGAAACCCCTTGATTCTATGTGACAAACCAAAGATGCATAAAATGACAGAGAATCCAGTATTCCACGACATGTCTAAGAATATAGATCCATTATCATTAACCGGGTGGACATGTGTAGAGAGGAGCCTTAAATCTCCAAGAGACATTAGCAAGAATGAACAGGTTGTTGATGTATTGATCAAGCCCCTATTTCGTGTGAAGTTTGAATACTTCAAATACAAGATTGGTGTTGTCCGAAATGACCTCCCTCAAAAAGGGGAGTAGTTGTTGTGTTCCCTGCTTCTGACCTAACCCAGTTGTTGATCGAAGCAAGTAGAGATGTTCCTTGCTTCTAACCTAGTTGCCGGACAAAGTAAGATGATGTTCTGCTTCCTAATCGAAGGTCGTGACGTAGAAGTAAGATTTAGATGTTCCTTCTTCCCACCCATTGTCAGACGTAGCTAAAGATAGATGTTCCCTGATTCTGACCTTGCTGTTCGATGTAAAGCAAGATGATGTGTACCTTGTTTCCGACCCGATGGTTGTGACGAAAAGCAGGAAGAGTACCTTGCTTCCAACCTGACAGTTGTGACATAAAGCAAAACAATGAGATGAGACAAGTACTAAACTTCCATCTTGACACCTGTGACGTAAAGCAAGAAGATAAGATGAGACTAGTACTGTTCTTACAGCTTGACAGCTGTGATGTAAAACAAGACTATGATATGAGACTAGAACTATGCTTCCAACTTGATAGATGTGACATAAAGCTAGTCTAGTATCTTGCTTCCGCACCGCGTGCCAGACGTGAAATAAAGACATTGAGATGACAGCATCGAGCTTCCAAATTCTTCACCTATGACAAATCCGCCTTGTATTATGCGATGAGACAACCTTGTACAGATGATGATACGTATCAGTTTTTATAGCTAATACATATTGATGCAGATGATGATGGTATCTTTAGGAATGGCTGTATGTTAGCTTTCTGGCGAAGAAAACTTCTCATGATTTATAGACCTTCCAGTTAGTGTTCCGCAAGATGATATTATTGATGATGTTTCCCTCTCACCCACTTGATGTTGTTGATGATGTTGTCCCCCCACTTGATGTCATGGAAAATAATCTCTTGTTATGGGGATAAGAAATAATGTAACCCAAAGTGTAGTATTATTATTATTGATATTGAGTTCATGGTGGGATCAATCCCCATTTTGTATTGATCATGTCGGTTATTGTATTAGAACCAAATCCTTTGCGGATTGATAAAAAGACAATTGTAATAGGCGTAATAAGAAGTCAGACCCAACATATATTAAAGAGGCACAGAAATATAATAAAAGTGGGTTACCCACCCACAGAAGTCGGCCTCACAAGGAAGAGACACTCACACGTGCTAACTTGTATAAATAAAGAGTGTTGCCTCACTTAGACACACAACACACTTGCCTGGCTTGAGAGACAAGTTCAGATCTCACTGGAGAAGAAGGAGAGAGAGAGTGGACATATCTGGGAGAGGACTTTCTATATTAGTTTAAGAGATCTCTTGGCATTGTATTGACTATCTATATTAAGGAAGTTTTGCTGGGTTTTCTTCCCCTAGAGGGTTTCCCAGGATATATGTTGTGTCTCTTGTGATTGTGTATTTCTCATTGATCTTGGATTATGCTATTGTTATCTAATGAAATGAAAGCAATTATAATAATGGCTTAAACATTAGCAATAGGTCGGCTCATGATGAGACCTCCTATCCACCAACTAGGACTTGAGTTTTATTTTATTTTACGGGTTCCATTTTCTTGCTGAGAAGCCCTTTATTTATTTCTCGGGAATCCATGGGAGAATCATCTCAAGGTTTCATCTTGTATTTTAACTTTTTCCAGCTACTTTTACCCTATGGGCCTTTAGCCCCTTCTTCCCACAAGGCAAGGTATAACCCTTACTAGCTTGGAAAACCTAATGCCTGAACTAATGTAGGGGATAGATGAGAGGGATAATGATGAAAAGTGGTAAGTATGGAAGGAATGGACGATTACCTTTCATACACCCACCAAATGGCAACTCATCCCTAAGGGAACCAACTTACTAGGGCACTCTGTCATCCCCCCTAGGTATGGACAAGTAAAAAGGCATAATTTCCAAGAAAACGTCATGAAACAAAAGAGAATTCAATGCACATATTCAAATGTTTTGAGAATCAAAGTGACACATACCATGATACTCAGACTCATTACCTCATAGAGAAAGACCCATTTCTACTTCAGAACCAGGCCAATGGGATGGATGTTGTTGTTGTTGATAGATGGGAGGTGCTGAAGAAAAGATGGGCCCTCCAGGGCCAAGATCAAGTCATATGGCTCTTGGTACTCCATGTCTAGGACCCGTGGGCCTCAAGACATAATCTCCTTAGTCATCCCTAGGATAGGGGATAACATCTGGCTCCAACTCAGGGACATGTGCTCACCATAGAGTGCATGAGAACCTCAACAATTTTGGCATGACCTGTGACCTGCTAGATCTCAACAAAAAATGATTAGTAATCTCTTGGTGTGGTGATATCACCCCTGGCTCATATATGATAAAACGAAATACAAGCAAACATATATACAAATGGAAATACAACTACTCTAGCATGATATGCAGATGGTATATACAATTAATGCAAATGCCTACCTACTCACATGTACTAAGTTGTCATGTTGTTGGTGGGTAGTAACGCTTGATGTGTATAGCGTTCATAAGTAGCTTCATAGCTTCTCCTTCTATGGTTTCCAAATTAAACGAGTTTGTTCCTACCTGACTCATGACCTTGTAGTGACCTATCCATAGTCCATCCAACTTCTTCTGCATACCAGGCTTCTCCCTTCTTTTGTCCCATAACAACACTAAGTCTCCTTCAGTGAAACCCATTTCCTTTTCCTTGTGATCGAAGGTGTTATTGAATTTCTCCTGGTTTCTTGCCATTTGGCTTAGGGAAACCCTCCTAGATTCATCCAACTCTACTAACTGGTTAATTCACCCTTGGATTGCTTCTCCCTCGGTGGTGTATTACTGAGAAAAATGGAGGATAGGGATTTGGAGATTCACAGGCATTTTGGCTTCTAACCCATATACTAGTTCAAACGGGGTCTTTCCTGTTGAGGTCTTTGTTGTTATTCGATCTTCCCACAAGGCATATTTGATTTTGCTATCCCAAGACCTTTTGTTCTCTCCCACAACCTTCTTAATGATGTTCATAAGGTTATTATTGCTTGATTCTGCCAACCCGTTCTCTTGTGGGTAATAGTTTGAGGAATGGGATAGAACGATGCCATATTTGAAACAAAATTTCGCTAATGCAAGAGAGTCGAAGGCTTTGGCATTGTCAGTGGTAATATTGGATGGGACTCGAAATCGTGTTATGATTCTTTCCTCCAAAACGTTCATGACTACTTCCTTAGTGGATTTCTTTGTGCGAATAGATTCTACCCACCTGGTAAAATAATCCGTGGCTATCAAAATCCATCAGTAATCGTTACTCGAATTGTCTTTAAACTCTCCAATAAAGTCTAATCCCCATTGTTGAAAAGGAGCTTCTACTACCACAGGTTTCAAAGGTTGTACTGGGAGATTTTGTTTACCAGTATTGTATTGGCAAGTTTGGCATGATCGGACATATCGGTGAGTATCAGCGAACAATGTTGGCCAATAATATCCAACTATTAAGATCTTGTGTGTAGTAGTACGAACAACGAAGTGTCCACCACAATGCCCGTAGTGTAATTTTTCAACAACCTATTTGCTTCTTCTTGGTTCACACATCTACGGAAAACTCCATCTGGTTCTTTCCAGCCAAGGCCATTCTCAGTTAAACAGTACTTCATAGCTTTGAGTGTCAGGTCCTATCTTTTATAGTCTACTAGATGGTCTGGGCACGATAAATTCTTAAGGTAGTATATTATATTAGAATACCATTCATCATGTTCTAGATCACTTACTACCATGTTTATTTATTCGATCTCTCCCATTTGTATGGCCTCTTAGTTGTTTCCAGTCAACATTTGGGCTAACCCTTGTCCCTTCACAATCTTGGTGGGTTTTATTTCTAAATGACACTCTTGGATTTTGGAAACCCACTTACCCCTACTACCCATACAATCTTGTTGTGATAAAACATCTTTTATTGTTGGGTAAGAGACATAAGCCTTAATCTTATTGTAACCCACATAGTTTCTAAAGTTCTTAAGGGATTTTACCAAAGCGTAAGCTTGGTTCTCAGTAATTAAATAATTCATCTTTGAATGCCTAAGGAATTTACTCATGAATGAAATGGGGTGTTCATGGTCGTCAACATCTTTTTGCAACAAGACACCTGTGATGGTATCTTGAGAGGCAAAAGAGAATATCATGAAATCCCGTGAATAATCGGGACTAACCAGAAATGGGGCTTGGGAGATGGCATATTTTATGTCTTCAAAGGATTTAATGGTCTTGTCATCCCACTTGAATGTCGTGTCCTTTTTAAGTAATGCACTCATTGGTTTTATTCTTTCGACAAAGCTTGGGACAAATCTTCGAATGAAGTTTATTTTTCCAAAAAATGATTGTAGAGACGTTTTGTTAGCTGGGGGATTACATCCTTGATAGATTGGATCCTTTCCGGGTCTATATAAATTCTCCCTTCTGAGGCTATGTGTCCCAATAGCTTCCCCTTATCTATCTCAAAAACAGATTTCTTAGGGTTCAAGGAGATACCATACTTTCTACATCTTTCAAAGACAATTTCTGAGGTGCGAGATGTGGTCTTTTCTTTCCTTTGATACAACTGTGAGATCATCTTGGTAAATTTCTATGATTTTATGAATGAGATCCCTAAAAGAAAAGTCCATCGCCCTTTGAAAGGTTGCACCCACATTCATAAGGACGAAAGGTATTCTTAAGTACATGAATGTTCCCCATGGTGTGGTAAATGTTGTTTTAAGTTGACCTTCTCTTTTGAGTAACACTTGGTTGTATCTAGAAAATCCATCTAGCATGGACATCATGCCTGCCCCTGTAACCCTTTGTAACAAATGTTCCATATTTGAGAGGGGGTTGGTGTCTTTTAAAGATAGTTGGTTAAGGTTTCATAAATCTACACATAAGTGAATGTCACCACTTTTCTTTCGGACAACTACCAAATTTGACATCCATGATGAATATCTAATGGGAGCTATGATACCAGCATCGACCATCTTTTGGAGTTCCTTTTGTATCTGGTTTTCCAACTTCGGGTTAATATGTCTTAACTTTTTTCTAAAATGTTTGGCTCCTTTTGTCAAAGGTATGGCATGTTGGATTACATCACCCTTATAAGCCTTCATCTCATCATAATTCCAAGCAAAGTTATCTTTGAATTCTCTTATGAGGTCAAGTATCTCATTTCTCTCCTTTTCAGTAGTACCTTTCCCTATTTTGACCATTCTTGGATCCATCTTAGTGCCGATGTTGAATTCTAAGGCTTCATATGTTTGTTTCTTGGGGTTTTCCTTTGTAAACATTGTGTCTATCAAAGAGGTGTTCTAAAGGGACACATCCTTTTGGAAAAGTGTTATTTTGCAAGTTTACTACATCTAGGTCCATGGAATAAGCTAGGAATTTTACTTGTGAATTGGTGAATTCTATGTTGTTTTCCATGAATCTAAGGATTTGGTTATCATCTTCAAAGACTTTCCAATGTTCCAAGTTATCAAGGATCGATGGTCTAAACAAGACTTCCATTTTTCACAGGTTTTGGAGGGGGCCATCACAAGGTTGTAAATTGGATGTCGAGATAGCCAAGGAATCTTCCACATAGTTTTCTTGTCGTTCTTAAATCATTACTGAGGCATAATTGTGTAGTTGTTGCTAAATATACATTGTTATAAATATTTAGATTTTCTTTAGTTTTACATCAGCTTGTTTATCTTTCAAGAATGCATGTTTTTATGAAGCACTGACATCATATGGTACTTGCAAATGGCATTTATTTTCTACTTGTTGTCTTGTTCTGGGAAGGTACACTTAAATTATATTTTGCTTCATCTAAATAAAACCTTGGAACTTCTGATCTTAGTGACCTGTGAGGGGGGTGGGACTTTCTCATAACTTTTAACTTAGCCTTCTCAAACCCCCAGGACACTGAGGACGTCTCCCCTGGGGTACTACTCCTAAATAGAAAGAGGTGTCTTACTAAGGTGACAGTGATAGGACATCCTCCTTGTTTTGCCAATTTAGTATGCAATTTCCTTTGGCTTTGGGAAAGTACAAATTGTGCGATAACATTTTGGCATCATTTGTGGGGAACATTGAGTCAATTTTCCTCAAAGATGACACTTTTCAGTAAGCCTTTCCTCAAAATCCTTTATCTTACAAAAATTACCTGGCGACTCCACTGAGGGTGATCCCCTCATCCCTTTGATAGTTTTAATAAAATTATCTGGTGACTCCACAAAGCTCAGGGAGGTATACCAACCCTCCCAAGTCCTTTAGAAGAAAACCTCCCCGAAACTCTCCTATAATAAAATCATTATTTGGAGGCAATCTTCCTTTAAACATGATGTCTAGCGCAGGAACTCAAACCATTAATCCAAATCAAGCTAATAGCCATAAACAATGGTCATCCAAGCTCTTCAAACCGTTAGACATGACAATCATACCAGGATACCCTAGGAAAATGCCCCCTAAGTATGAGAAATGGTTGCCTAAATTCATTGGTAATGATGTAGTCAATGTTGAGGATCATATGAGAAAATTTTGGGCCTTCTTTCAGCTTCATCCCATCAGTGGTGATGCTGAAGACTTAGCTATGAAATTTGTCTCTTCTACCATCCATGATGGTGCTAGACGATGGTACAATGGTCTCCTTGACGCTAGTATTAAAACCATGGATAAATTGGAGGAAATATTCCTCAAATGATGGAGTGTCAAGGAAGAACCCAACATGTTGTTGATAAGGCTGAATAACCTCACAAAACAAGAGAATGAAACTGTCAGGGAATTTCATGATAAATTTGAAAACTTAATGCAAAAGATCCCAGTGAGCCATCATCCTTCAGATAGTTCCCTTCTCTTTCTCTACACCAAAGCCTTTACAGGACATATGGGATTTCTCCTCAGAGATAAATCCCCTAAGACAATCCAAGAAGCCCAAGAAGTAGCTACACGGATTGAAGACAACCTATCATCATCTAGAGTTGAGCCTTTCTCTGCCCCAAGAGTCAAAGTGGATGCTAAACCTAAGATAGTACATAATGTTGAACCTACCTCAGATATTAGCGCTAGCTTGGAAAAGCTACAGTTGACTATAGATGGCATGGTAAAAACCCAAGAATTGATGATGAATAGGATTGTCAATTTGGAAAGAGTTCAACAACAAGATCCTAGGGTTCCTTACAAAGGGCAATTCCAGAAAGGAACTCAAGTTTTTAGACCAAAAAATGATCAAGAGGTTCCTAATACTTTATCCCCCGCAAATATAGTAGATGAAAACCCTTGGTGCTTACCATGCAGAGACTCACATTGGAAGCATGAGTGACCCCTCAACAATGGTGAACATGACCAAGTGAACATTGTCAATCATACCATTGAAGGTCGTCAATATTTCCTTAATGTCAAACTTGAAGAACACTAAGAAGGCATAAAGGAAGCAGCCAGGAAGGCTAGGATGGAGGTGATAAATAACCTTGATAAAGAGTCGAGAGAAAAGTTGAAGAAGCAAGAATTCCAAGTGTACACTAAGAAAAAATGATTGAACCAACCTCTCTCTATTGGGCCTGTAATTTCACAAACAAGACCTCCACCCATGAACATACTTCTTCCTAAAAATCCTCCCAAAGCCGACAAGGTGGATCTGAATTTTGACATTGAAGGTGCATTGGCAAAAATACACATAACCATTCCAGTAAGGGAAGTCATCAAGGTCCCATTTGTAAAAGAAAGGTTCAATTTTTTTTTCAAAGTATCAGATGAGCCAATGGACCCTCCTATCATGTTACAAGCAGACCATTTTAGGGTTCATTATGATGGACACTCGCCTTTCTTCATGACATTATTGGTTAATAACAAATGCCTTAACAATTTTATGCTTGATTCAGGAGTAGGTGCTAACATGATGTCCTTGAAGGTCATGGAGAAATTAGGCCTAAAGGCCACACGACCTTACAAGAATGTGTGCGGTTTTGAATCCAGGGCCATACCCACTCATGGGGTAGTTGAAAACGTTGAAGTATGCCTTGGAAAATATCTCGAAATAGTGATCCACATGGATATTGTAGTAGTAGATGTCCCGGATGTATGGGGAATTTTGTTCTCCAGGAATTTTGTTGCGATGTTGGGAGGCACCTTAGAAATGGATCTAACTTACATTAATGTGCCTATGAATGACGGGACAATAAGTCGCCTCCCAAATGTGCCAATGGCCAAGATCCATGTGCATGAAATTAATGATGATGTTGAAACTAGCAAGACACATAAGCCAATCAAGGAGAGCCTTCCTGTATTTTCACCTGAGGATTTTCCTTTCGCTTCAGAGGAAGACTTTGATAAAATACAATGGCCAAAGAAGGAAGAATACCAACAACTCCTAGACAAATACAAGGACAAAAAATTTGGGACTGTCAAGCTATTAAAGAAAGGAGATGATGACATACTGATCAGACCGACCCAACAGGAAGTCTTCACAGCGGAATCCCACCCTCATCCCTCAAAACAATATACTAGAGTTGTACAAGAAACAACCAAATTCAAAACAAAGGATTACCAAGAGGGAGATATGGTCTGGATGTGGGATACAAAAAGGGGAGAGCCTACTAATGTTAAAGGGAATGCACAGTTTTGGCTTGGACCTTTTAGAGTCGGAATGAATTCAGTCAATGATGCCTACTATCTATCCACGTTGGAAGGAAGAAGATGTCCATTACCAGTTAGTGGAAACCTCCTCAAACCCCATCAGGGGGCAAAGACTTGAATTCACAGGTAAGTATAGGTAAGTAGGTAGGCATTTGCATTCATTATATATACCATCTGCATATCATGCTAGAGTAGTGTAGTTGTGGTTTTATTTCCATCTGTATATATGATTGCTTATTTTTCTTTCATTGTATCATATATGAGCCAGGGGTGATATCACCACCCCAAAATATTACTAATCGTTTTTGTTGAGATCTATCAGATCACAGGTCATGCCAGAGATGTTGAGGTTTTCATGCGCTCTACGGTGAGCACATGTCCCCGAGTTGGAGAAAGATGTTATCCCGTATCCTAGGGATAACTAAGGAGATTATGTCTCGAGGTCCACACGTCCTAGACATGAAGTACCGAGAGCCATATGATTTGAGCTTGGCCTTGGAGGGTCCATATTTTCTTCAACACCTCCTATCTATCAACAACAACAACATCCATCCTATTAGTCTCTAATTTTGTTCTTGATTTAGTGAGTATCCTTAATCCTAAATCCTCCCTGCTTATAACTCATTGCTTGAATTTTATATTTTATCCTTGGTTTGAGATTGTTATGTTTTGCATTTTTGCACTTTGAAATATTTTTCTTAAGTTTTTAAGGTTTAGGACACAAATTAATGAGATTTGTCATATCATTTGTTTATTTGAATTTTGAAATTTCAAATTATTGCTAAGTCATGAATGGTGCTACAGGACTAGTGCTATTCTTGCAGGGCTAAGGTAATTATGTTTTGACATGCGCTAACCATCCAGATCTTGTCATGATCGCACAAATCGTGGATAAAGGACCTGCATGTGCTCCACGATCTTTGCTCGAATTGATGATGCAGCTTAAACTGTTGCATGAATGAGATCAAACTGTACCTGCAAAGACCTGCATCAAATCAAACCCTTCCTGATATTATTAAATGATACCATCATCTGTCATTCTAATATATCAGGTGTTGTGTGCAGACATTAAATTCAAAGGAATTGTTATGTAATAATAGTCACAGGCTTTAGTTCCTAGCTTCAAATCGTGCAGAGTTTCTCAGAACTGTATCAATCACATGGTGCTGAAGAAAAGTGGACAAATCATTAAGTTGGAACCTAAGGGCACATAACTACTTGAAGCTTACCCACAGATGGCACAAATTTTTAAGGACGTTGGTTGGTTCGAGTTTTTAACCACTTTTCAGGAACATGATGAACAAGTCTCCATGATATTCACATAGAACTTCGATGGTTTTGAAGTTGTGATTGGAAAATTGTTAATGATGGTGACTGAGTACTCCATTGCCAGAGATTTCAAATTGCCAATTGGGGGAGAAAGGTGGTGGGAAAAAGAGAATGTGGTCATGGAATTCGTAAACCAGTTCCTTCTACCAGAAAAACAGAACCCTAATTGGAAAAAAGGGGTACCACATAGCTGGATCAGAAAGGAGTGGCATATTGCTTTGATTATAATTCATAGTTATATTACATGTGAGGGTAGGTTATCGTTGGTTTACATTTATCATATCAGATTATTAATGCACATCAATGGAGATTACCCCCTAAATTTACGCTATTTTCAACTCAAAAGTCTATCTAAGATGTCAAAAAGGGTACAGTCTCACCCTGCCACAGCCAAAGGTAGTCTGTTCCACCAAGTTTTGATAAAGACATTAGTTGTTTCTTCTTTGAATGAAGTACAAAGACCTTGGGATTGGTTAATCCAGTCTCTAAGTAATTATCCACATCCAAGCAAACTTAAAAAGGCTAAAGGGAAAAGAGCAGCTACATAGAAACAGAGTATCACAGTTGATGAGTTCCCAATCAAAGAAGAAATATCTGCAACCAGGGTGACAAGGGCCATCAAAAGAAAGATGCAAACTCAACAAATCCTTGTTGATACCCCTGTAGATGAAAGTTAGGAAGAAGCCACCACTAGTAGAGGTAAGAGATCAAAACCTGATGCAAAGATTGATATGTTTCCTGATACAGAGATAAAGATGGAAGTAGATACAGATGAAGATTACAATGTAGGCTCAATTAAACCCACAGTCAAACATAAACAAAAATCAACCAGTAAGAAATGTGCCAAGGGAAAAAAAAAGGGGAAGAAATCTTCATCGATATCTAAATACCCTAGGAGAAACTCCACTAGGGATGCCAACAAATTCAGGTAAAATCTAAAGCTATGTTTGACCCATCCATCAAAAAAGAAAACATTATAGTCATAGAGGACAATTTTTAAGACTCTAAAGCAGGTATTAAAGAACAGGAAGAAAGACCTCCATTGCACAGGAAAGCAAAAGAAAATAAAAACTTGGGGAAAACAACAGAAAAAGGAAAACAAGTTGCTCAACATTCTATGGGACCTATAACGAGAGCAACCACCAGATCATCAAGAGCTGAAGCATTGTTCAAAGGCACAGGTGGAATTTCTGAAGACAAAGATATCATCCTGTAGATTCAGACCAAATACCAGATATTCCAGAGGCCATGGACTCAGATAGTTCTGATGATGATCATAGCTCAGAACTATCCTCTAGATACCAAATTAAACTGAGAGAACCTAAGGCTGCTATTGACCTAAACAAACCTGCACCTGCAGAAGTATTTCCAGAATTCAAAGTCAAGGTTAGAAGTGATAAAGACAAGATCAAAGAACTTCAGAAAATGGTGAAGCAGTTAAAGAAGGAAAAGGCTCAAGTAGAGCAATGGAGCACCAAACAGTAGGAAAAGATACAGGGTTTCAAGAAAAAGAGAAAGGAGCAAAAAGCATTGCTCAAGGAGCTGCGAGATTCTAACTTCAAATTGTATTGGCACAACATTGTGCTCACAACCAAGCTAAAATAGAGGTCTACTAAATCCATTGCCATCATTATATCATGATAGCCTTATGAAGGCCTTTATGCACACTTTTGGAAGTTTTGATACTATTTACCCAAGGAGTAAAAGATGATGAACTTGTTTTTGATCTATGAATTTGGATAATTCGAATGTATAACTCAGTCAAAACCAATTCCAAATTTTGTGGGATTTGATATGTTGTTGTAAAAATCATTTTGGATCAAGTTGTTGAGTTGATTACTATTTTGGCAATGTAAATGCTCATTTTGAGTTGATCTTCCTAGAAGATAAATACTGACCAGATCCTATTATTAACAGAACACTAGAAAACAAGATCTGTAGTCATCTTTTGTATAGTTTAAATGAACAGATGAAAGACTTTGTGATGGTCGAAAAGTTGGATACTCAGGGACTTGTTTTGAACTCTTTGTAAGACAGTTTTATTCTACTATGATACTTAATGGAAAAGACATATTGATTGTCAGACTTTCTCTTCTTTCATGTTCTTTTCTTTTCTTGCTTGAGATCATTTTTCAATTTCAATGCATTGTTTTTTTGGTCTTAATTAATTCAGTGAAGATTTTGTTGTTATTATTATTGTCAAGATTTGATTTACAAGCACTTGTTCTTGTTTCTTAATTACATTTTGAGATAAGAAATCCATGTGGAGTTAACAAACTGAAGACTTCCATATTTCCTTTCTTTATTTTTCCTTACTTATCTGAGTTGTCTATGTGCCTACCCTTTAACAAATCAGTGGGATATTTCTTGCCTTTATTCTGAATTTCATGTTTACTTTGAAACATTGAACCAGTTTTCAACCACCCTTTTAAAAATATCAATTCATAAGACCATTAAAAATTTATTACAATAACCTCATGATGCCCTAGCTTTCCCTCTCATAGTCAAGTGCAAGTTTAGGGACTAACACATCCCATCGACCTAATTTTGAAGTAGTAGTGGGTCTTTCTCCATGAGGTAATGAGTCTGGGTATCATGGTATGTGTCACTCTGATTTTCAAAGCATTTGAATATGTGTACTGAATTCTCTTTTGTTTCATGACTTTTGCTTGGAAATGATTCTCTTTAACTTGTCCATACCTGGGGGGGATGATAGAGTGCCCTAGTAAGTTGGTTCCCTTAGGGATGAGTTGTCACTGGGTGGGTCTATGAAAGGTCATCTCCATTCCTTCTATACTTACCAATTTTCATCATTATCCCTCTCATCTTTCCCCTACCTTGGTTCGGGCATTGGGTTTACCAAGCTAGTAAGGGTTGTACCTTGCCTTGTGGGGAGAAGGGGCTAAAGGCCCAGAGGGTAAAAGTAGTTGGAAAGAGTTAAAATCCAAAATGAAACCTTGAGATGCTTCACCCAGGGATTCCCGAGAAAACAATAAATGGTTTCTCAGCAAGAAAAGGGGACCCGTAAAATAAAATAAAACCCAAGATCTAGTTGGTGGATAGGAGGTCTCATCACGAGCCGACCTATTAGGTCCATGGGCATGTAGTGGTATGATAATGCCATCCATTTGGTCACCAAACCAGGTTAGTGTCTCTTGGTGGCATATCCAAGAGAAAGGGGGTCTCATCACGAGCCAGCCTTCTCATTTCCGTGAAATGCGTGTGGGTAACGCTATCACCACTGGTCACCACGTCGGGATAGTGTCCTCCAACTATTCTCTTGAAAATAAAAAAGCAGTAAGACAAAGATTAAAAGGCATTGAATGGGATAGGAAACAATGGCATCCATGACAAGGTGCAACTCACCCTCTATAGAGAACCTCTCCCCGATCTGTATGTAGGTTTTGAAAACCCCTGATGGCCTGCTAGTGGTGAATCATGAACTGTTGTGAGGATCTTCTTCTTGAGCCCTGAATCTACCACTAAGTAGACTCTATCCTTGTAGAATATGACATCGTCAATGACCCTATATCTGTCATCCTGTATCTTCCCATCCATAACCTCACAAGCGAACTTGTTCTTGGAATATTCCACTAACAAGTGGGATTTCCAATCTACTGAATTATCCATCAAAGAACATGCCACAGGTCTCCTCGATAGTGCATCGGCCACAATGTTCTTCTTCCCCTTGACATACTCTATGTCGAAGTTGAATGCATGTACCTTCATCACCCATTTCTGCTGGCGCTCATTGAGGTCCTTCTGCTCAAGGAAATACTTCAAACTGTTGTGATCTGTTTTGACCAAAAAATTGTTGCACACCAAATTTTGTCTAAATTTGGTCAAGCCATGCATGATTGCCAGCATTTCCTTGTCATAATGGAGTACAACCTCTTGAGCTGACTGAGCTTCCTTCTCTCAAATACAATGGGGTGTCCTCCCTGCATCAAAATTGCCCCGATACCCTCGCCAGATGCGTCACACTCTAGTACAAATGGAAAAGTGAAGTTTGGTAATGCCAACACTGGACAAGTGCCCATGACTTCCTTCATATTATCAAAGGATTTATGTGACTCATCGGTCCAGATGAAATCCCCATGCTTAGTAAGATCCGTCAATGGTGCTCCAAGCTGAGAGAAACCTTGGACAAACTGCCTGAAGAAACTCCTCAACTCCATCACGCTCCTGGGCATTGGCCAATCCAGAATGGCCTTGATATTCTCCTGGTGTACCTGTAGCACCTGTGCACTGATGATGTGGCCCAAGTAAAGTAGCTCTGTCATACGAAATCACGCTTGGACTCTTTGGCGTATAGTAACTGTGCCTCCATGATGCTCAATACCTCATCCAAGTGCCTCATATGCTCCTTCCATTTCTTGTTGTAGACCAAGATGTCATCGAAGAAAACCAAGACTGATTTCCTCAACTGATCCCTAAAGATGTGGTTCACGCAAGACTGAAATGTAGCCGGTGCGTTGGTTAGCCCAAATGGCATAACCAGGACCTCAAAATGTCCAAAGTGACACTAAAATGTCGTCTTCTCTATGTCTTGCTCTCGGATGCTGATCTGATTATACCCAAAGCGTAGATCAATCTTCGAGAAGAAAATTGCCCCATGCAGTTCATCCATCAACTCGTCAATGTGAGGGATAGGATACTGGTTCTTGATGGTTTTCTTGTTCAAGGCCTGGTAATCAATGCACATCCTCATGGTACCATCCTTCTTTAGAACTAAGACAACTAAAGAAGCAAATGGACTGTTGCTACGTCTGATGTGTCCCATTGCTAGCAATTCATTAATTTCTTTATCTATCTCATCCTTGAACCTCCTAGGATGACGATAGGGTGGGGTGATCATAGGCTTGGCCCCCTCCAACTCAATGGTGTGCTCAAACCCCCTGTCAGGTGGTCTCTCTGGTGGAATCGACCCAAAAACCTGTTGATGTCATCCCAACACATTTATGATCTTTGTATGTGTAATGTCCCTTTCCAAATAGGAGCTCCAGAGAGGAGGCTTAATGGTCTAAACCACCCCATTAGGCTATAGCCAGGGCCAGAAAAGGGGTAAACAAGGTTACTAGAGGTCATTCCAGTCACAGGTGTTATATTCAGAAAGTGACATTGAGCTAAAAAGGGTTAAAAGCCCTTTTAAGTCATTATGAGCTAAAAATAGCGTAGACAAGCTAAAATTAGAAGTCAACAATGAATTAGGGTTTCAACAATGATTTAGGGTTTAGGAAAGCTATAAAAGAAGGGTCAGCGACCTAATTCATCATTATGCATATTATGACTTGTCATTGAGAAGAGAGGCGCATCTCAGGAGAGATAGTTCAGTGGATTCCAGGAGGAAGACACCAGTTGGTTGATTTCGGTGTTGAGAGACACACCCTAGTCACCGAGAAGATCACACAGGTCTTCCATCATTCTTCAGCAACAATTACGCAGAGTTCAACAATAAGGGCGCACTTATCCAGGGTGAGGGCGCATATCCTGAGGGGGGTTAGGGAATCGACTTGTCCCATCCGGGGAGAATTTAGATATTTCCCTCCGACCCATTTGAGAGGAAGGCAAGGCATATATTTTTCCTTGTTCCTCATCAGATTCCGACGGAGGAATCAACTAGGGCGCATTTTCCAGACTTGGACATGCGACACATTTGGTGGATACATTTAGGGTTCTCGAGCGAGCATTAGGTCAGATTTAGGGAAGCCCTTCCAACCCATTTCCCAGTAGACCAAGTTGGTGATTTTGAGACACATCTCGTCTGATTCTGACGGTGGAATCACTAGGATGCATTTTTCCAGAGAAAGAGGGGTGCATTCCCCTAGGGGGATCCATCCAGGGTCCAAACCCACTAGCAGAGGGGTCCGACAGTTACCAGCACTGAGGACTAGAGCAGGGCGCATCATTTGGGATAGTGTCCAAGCCATTCCAAGAGGTATAGCTCCCAGGGCGAACTTTCTAGACTTCCAACAGTTACCGTACGAGCTGCCATAGTTCCAACGCATCCATTGATCCCGCAGTGCTCACATATTTTGGGTATTATCTTTTAGTTGCTTATTGTATTCTGGCTAAGATCCTTTTGTCTTTTGATCTAGTCGAGTGTTGTCATTTTATCCAGCTGCATTCGGCCTTTTGTAATTCACAGAGATATCATAATATAAACTTTGCAGTCCTTTGTCGCATTTATTATTTGTATGACCATTTATATGCTGTAAACAATTAATCCTACACACACATTAGCAGCATTTCCTAGACTAGCCAAGTCAGGAACATTACAGTGGTATCAGAGCTTTAGTCCTGCCAGCCTATGACTAAAGACAATGAGTGCAGCAGAAGACCCAAAGGGTCATGAACACGTAGGTGACGAATATGTCACTTACAACAGGCATAAGGAAAGAAGGCCTAAGCCCGACTTTCCTCCTTTTCCTCCTAGCTCAGAGGAAGATGAAGAGGTACACAGAGAAGCAGAGAGAAGGGAAGAGCATGAGGCTGAGCGTGAAGTAGAGAGGATGCTAGGAAACATATATGTGTCACCAGAGGGCAGTGTCAAGGCCCCCATGGAACTAGAGGCAACTTTCATGTAGGTTATTAGCGATATGCTAGCCAGTCAACAGACCATGTCTCAGTCCTTGGCACAGGTGGTGGATAGATTGGCTACAGTGGGCATCCCGAGCACACAATCCCCACATGCAACACAAGGGAACTCAGGAGC
Organism: Picea sitchensis; assembly: GCA_010110895.2. Taxonomy (NCBI): domain Eukaryota; kingdom Viridiplantae; phylum Streptophyta; class Pinopsida; order Pinales; family Pinaceae; genus Picea; species Picea sitchensis. Next base: position 78,080 of record SNQJ01S0036389.1, read on the forward strand.
ATGCAGTAGACCCCAGTCACCCACTCGCACATACATCTCTGCGAGTAGGATTCCCAGGCCCTTGTTTCCCAGTTTCCAGAGAGCACCCCCGGTATTAGCTCAACTGTCGATAAATCAGAGGCCGCCCACTCATGCAGAGGACATTGCAGAGTATAGGAGGGAGTACGCAGCATTGAGTCATGACTTCCATCACAACATGACCTTAGTCGACTACTGTGGACTCAGGAACCGCCCCAGAGAGCCACGGAGAGGAGGGTCACAACAACAACAGGGGAATAACCTCGATTTCATCTAAAAATTTGGGAAACTCACCATCCCTTCTTTCGATGAATCATCCAAATGCACCGTCGGAGCTTGGGTACAGAAGCTAGACACATACTACAAGCTCAATCAGATGACCGAGACAGAGGCCATCAGTTTTGCGACCTTACACTTGGAGGGTGAGGCACACGAGTGGTGGTATCATGGACTAATGACATTGGGTCACAGTCGCATCACCTCCTATAGGGAGTTTACAAAGAGGTTGATGGACAGGTTTGACAGGAGGGATCCCGAGATACACTTCAGGGATCTAGCCCAATTGAGACAAACTGGCATAGCAGAGGCGTTCATCACAGAGTTTCAGCGGGTAGCTATCGCAATGACTGATATATCAGAGCCCAGGTTGATCATGCTATTCACAGAAGGACTCACATAGCCTTTGAGAGGATGGGTGAAGGTATACAGGCCTCCCACTTTGCAGGATGCCATCCTTCACACTCGATATTTGGTAGACTCAGTGCCAAAGACTAAAATCTTTTCCAAACCATTCGTGCCCTAGAAGGACCAAGATAGGAAGCCATTCCAGAGAGAATGGAAGGGAAAGGAGAAGTTGGATGATGAGATTAGGCGAGAGCTTATGAGGAAGAATCTTTTCTTCAACTGTAGAGACCCTTGGGTCATAGGCCATAGGTGCATGGGCAAGGGAGAGATTGATTATATTGAGGTGGTAGCAAACATCATGGACATTGAGGAGGAGGAGCAGGATAGTGGATCCACTAGCTCAGAGGAGGAGTCAGCATAAGCAGAGGAGCAACCTCCCCATAGACCACCGACACCGGCAGGAGCCCATCCTCCAGTAGTCCCACAGCCGCCAGAGCAAGCTAACAGGAGGAAACCAACAAAGGGAGGGGTCATAGCGACCCTTTCTAGTGTTCCCAGGTATGATACCCTCCAGATCAGAGGGACTATTCAAGGACAATGGGCAATCGCCCTGATAGATGGTGGAGCCACCCACAACTTCATCGATGCTTCACTAGTATCGAGACGGGCACTTCAAACATAGGAGTTTGAGGGGTTTGATGTTGCGGTAGAAGATGGCCACACAGTGGAGTGTCTAGATAGAGTTCCAGACTTGGAGATAAAGTTAGGCAACTACATAGTGAGAGACACATTTTATGTGGTTGACCTATTTGACACAGATGTGGTGTTGGAAGTCCAGTGGATGATTGCCTTGGGAAAAATCACCACCAACTACCAAACCTTGGAGATGGGATTCAGAGACCGAGATGGGAAGAAGGTTTTTCTAAGAGGTATGTTGACTGGAGCACCCAAGACAGTTTCAGCCAAGAGGATGGAGAATATATTCAGACATGGGGAGGTAGCATATGCCACAGAATGTTTGATCACTACGCAGAAGGATTTAGAGGGTCGACAACAGTACCATATAGAGATCAATAATTTGTTGGGACGACATCAACAGGTCTTTGAGGCGATTCCACCAGGGAGACCACCTGAAAGGGGGTTTGAGCACACCATTGAGTTGGAAGAGGGGGCCAAACCTATGATCACCCCCCCTTATCGTCATCCTAGGAGGTTCAAGGATGAAATAGAGAAGGCAATCAAGGAATTGCGAGCGATGGGACACATCAGACCGAGTAGTAGCCCATTTGCTTCTTCAATTGTCTTAGTTCTGAAGAAGGATGGCACCATGAGGATGTGCATTGATTATCGAGCCTTGAACAAGAAGACAATCAAGAACCGGTACCCTATCCTATGCATTGACGAGTTGATGTATGAATTGCATGGGGCAGTTTTCTTCTCAAAGATTGATCTACGCTCTGGGTATCATCAGATCAACATCCGAGAGAAGGACATAGAGAAGACACCATTTTGATGTCACTTTGGACATTTCAAGTTCCTGGTTATGCCATTTGGGCTAAACAATGCACCCGCTACATTCCAGTCTTGCATGAACCACATATTCAGGGATCGGTTAAGGAAATCAGTCTTGGTTTTCTTCAACGACATCTTGGTTTATAGCCAGTCATGGCAAGAGCATATGAGGCACCTGGATGAGGTATTGAGCATCATGGAGGCACAGTCATTATATGCCAAAGAGTCCAAGTGTGAGTTTGGTATGACATAGTTGCTTTACTTGGGCCACATCATCAGTGCACAGGGGGTATAGGTGCACCAGGAGAAGATCAGGGCCATTCTGGATTGGCCAACGCCCAGGAACGTGACAGAGTTGAGGAGTTTCTTCAGGTAGTGCAACTATTACAGGCGGTTTGTCTGGGGTTTTTCTCAACTTGGAGTACCGCTGACAGATCTTACCAAGCATGGGGCCTTCATCTGGACCGAGAAATCACAGAAAGCCTTTGATCACATGAAGGAAGTCATGGGCACTTTTTAGTGTTGGCATTACCAGACTTCACCTTGCCATTTCTGCTAGAGTGTAACGCATCCGGTGAAGGTATCGGGGCAGTTTTGATGTAGGGAGGACACCCCATTGTATTCGAGAGCAGGAAGCTCAGTCAGCCCGAGAGGTTGTACTCCATTTATGACAAGGAAATGTTGGCAATCAGGCATGCCTTAACCAAATTTAGACAATATTTGGTGGGAAGCAAATTTGTGGTCAAGACAGATCACAATAGCTTGAAGTATTTCCTTGAGCAGAAAGACCTCAGTGAGCTCCAACAGAAATGGGTGACGAAGGTACAGGCATTCGACTTCGACATAGAGTATGTCAAGGGGAAGAAGAACATTGTGGTTGATGCACTATCGAGGAGACCTGCATCATGTTCTTTGATGGAGATTTCAACAGATTTGAAATCCGACTTGTTAGTGGAATATTCCAAGAACAAGTTCGCTTGCGAGGTGATGGATGGGCAAATACAGGATGACAGGTATAGGGTCATTGACGATGTCATATTTATAAGGATAGAGTCTACTTGGTGCCAGATTCAGGGCTCAAGAAGAAGATCCTCACAACAGTTCAAGATTCACCACTAGCAGGCCATCAGGGGTTTTTCAAAACCTATAGATAGATTAGGGAGAGGTTCTCATGAAAGGGCCTCACATAGGATGTTATGAGACACGTCAGTGAGTGTGTGAATTTCTAGTAGAACAAGTCAGAGCATGCTCTTCCAGCAGGGCTACTTCAGCCACTCCCCATTCCAGAGCAGAATTGGGAGAGTATATCGATGGACTTCATCACAGGCCTACCCAAGGTCTAGGGTAAGGACTGTATCTATGTAGTGGTCGACAGATTGACCAAGTTTTCTCACTACTATGCCATACCGACAGAGTACAACCCAGTTCAGGTAGCCGAGATATTATTCAGGGAGGTCTTCAGACTTCATGGGTTGCCGAGGAACATCGTCAATGACAAGGACAGTCGGTTCACGGGGACATTCTGGAGAGAGTTGTTTCAATTAGTGGGGACAGATTTGACACCCAACACCAACTATCAGCCTCAGACAGATGGGCAGACCGAGATTGTCAACAAGTGGGCTGAAGGATATTTGAGGAACTATGTTGGTGGACAATAGAGAACGTGGGTAAAGTGGCTAGATTTAGGAGAGCATTGCTACAACACCACCTTCCACATGTCCATTGGTATGAAACCCTTTCAAGCATTGTACGGATATGATGCTCCCACTTTGGTAGAATTGGTTTTCGGGGAGAGCAGAGCTCCCAAGGCTAAGGACTAGATCATAGAGAGTCAGGAGATTCTCAAGTTGTTGAAAGAGAACCTGCAGACGACACAAAATCGACAGAAGATAAGTGCGGACATGCACAGGATAGAGCGCAACTTTGAGGTTGGGGATTTGGTTTTCTTGAGACTCCAAACTTACAGACAATCATCTCTGAAGAAGAGTGGGGTTGAGAAGCTCAAGCCCAGATTTTATGGCCCTTACAGAATCATACGTCGAGTAGGCGAGGTTGCTTACGAGCTAGAGCTTCCAGAGGGGAGCAAGATTCATAATGTGTTCCATGTATCTTGCCTCAAAAAGGCAGTGGGACAATTCATTAGCACATCAGAGGAGCTTCTCCCATTGGATGAGGAGGGATAGTTGGAGTTAGTTATGGAGGAGGTTTTGGAATTCCAGGAGCAGAAATTGAGGAGCAGGGTCATTAGAGAGTGTTTGATCAGATGGAGAGGGCGTCCAGTAGAGGACGCTACTTGGGAGAGCAAGCAGGTGTTGTAGTACCCTGGACTGGTATTGCTTGAGGACAAGCAATTTCGGGAAGGGAGAACTGTAACGTCTCTTTCCAAATAGGAGCTCCAGAGAGGAGGCTTAATGGTCTAAACCACCCTGTTAGACTACAGCCAGGGCCAGAAAAGGGGTAAACAGGGTTACTAGAGGTCACTCCAGTCACAGGTGTTATATTCAGAAAGTGAAATTGAGCTAAAAAGGGTTAAAAGCGCTTTTGATTCATTATGAGCTAAAAATAGCCCAGACAAGCTAAAATTAGAAGTCAACAGTGAATTAGGGTTTTAGTAGTGATTTAGGGTTTAGGAAAGCTATAAAAGAAGTGTCAGTGACCTAATTCATCAATATGCAGATTATGACTTGTCATTGAGAAGAGAGGCGCATCTCATGAGAGATAGTTTAGTGGATTCCAGGAGGAAGACACCAATTGGCTGATTTCGGTGTTGAGAGACACACCCTAGTCACCGAGAATATCACAGAGGTCTTCCATCATTCTTCAACAATAGTTACACAGAGTTCAGCAACAAGGGTGCACTTATCCAGGGTGAGGGCGTAGCTCCTGAGGGGGTTTAGGGAATCGACTTGTCCCATCCGAGGAAAATTCATAGATTTCCCTCCGACCCATTTGAGAGGAAGGCAAGGTGCATCTTTTGCCTAGTTCCTCATCAGATTCCGATGGAGGAATCAACTGGGGCGCATTTTCCAGACTTGGATGTGCGACACATTTGGCGGATACATTCGAGGTTCTCGAGCGAGCATCAGGTCAGATTCAGGGAAATCCTTTCGACCCATTTCCTAGTAGACCAAGGCAGTCATTTTGAGACACATCTCATCCGATTTTGAGGGGCACATTCCCCCAGGGGGATCCATCCGGGGTCCAAACTCACCAGCAGAGGGGTCCAACAGTTACTAGTACTGAGGACTAGAGCAAGGCACATCATTTGGGATAGTTTCCAGGCCATTCCGAGAGGTATATCTCCCATGGCGAACTTTCCATATTTCCAACAGTTACCGTACGAGCTGCCATAGTTCCAACACATCCATTGATCCCGAAGTGCTCACATATTTCGGGTATTATCTTTTAGTTGCTTATTGTATTCCAGCTAAGATCCTTTTGTCTTTTCATCTAGACAAGTGTTGTCATTTTATTCAGCCGCATTCGCCCTTTTGTAATCCGCAGAGATATCATAATATAAACTTTGCAGTCCTTTGTCACATTTATTATTTGTATGACCATTTATATGTTGTAAACAATTGATCCAACACACACATTAGCAGTGTTTCCTAGACTAGCCAAGTTAGGAACATTACAGTATGATACTATTGTTGACCCTCTGAATCCTTCCACGCAGTGATCAAGCACTATGCGGCATATGCTACCTCCCCATGTCTGAATATCCTCTCCATCCTCTTGGACTAAATTGTCCCGTGTGCTCCTGTTGACATGCCTCGCAGAAAACCCTCTTCCCGTCACTGTCTCTGAACCCCATCTCCAAGGTTTGGTGATTGGTGGTGATTTTGCCCAAGGTGATCATCCATTGGACTCCCAACACCACATCTGTGTTAGATAGGTCAACCACATAAAATGTGTCTCTCACTGTGTAGTTGCCTAACTTTATCTCCAAGTCCAAAACTTTGTCTAGACACTCCACTGTATGGCCATCTACTACTGCAACATCAAACCCCTCAAACTCCTCTGTCTGAAGTGCTTGTCTCAATATCAATGAAGCATCAATGAAGTTGTGGCTTGCCGCACCATTTATCAGGGAAATTGCCCATTGTCCCTGAATAGTCCCTCTGATCTGGAGGGTATCATACCTGGGAACACCAGAAAGGGTCACTATGAATCCTCCCTTTGCTGGTTTTCGTCTGTTATCCTTCTCAGGAGGTTGTGCAACTACCGGTGGGTGGGCCCCTACCAGTGTCAGTGGTCTACGGGGAGGATGCTCCTCTGCATGTGTTGACTCCTTTAAGCTAGTGGATCCACTGTCATGATCCTACTCCTCATTGTCCACACTGTCTACTGCCACCTCAATATAATGAATATCTCCTTTTCCCATGTACCTGTGGCTTGGGACCCAAGGGTGTTTGCAGTTGAAGCAAAGCTTCTTCCTCATAATCTATTGCCTCGTCTCATCATCTGACTTCTCCTTGCCCTTCCATTCTCTCTAGAATGGATTCCTGTCTCTATCCTTCTATGGTACGAAGGGTTTGGAAAAGGGTTTAGTCTTTGGCACTGAGTTTGACAAATCTCGAGTGCGTAAGATGGAACTGCAATGTGTGAGGCCTGTATGCCTTCACCCATCCTCTCAAGGGCTTTGTGAGTCCTCTGTGAATAACATGATCATCCTGGGCTCTATTATATTTGTTACTACCACTGTTATCTACTGAAACTCTGTGATGAATGCCTCTATTGTGCCAGCTTGTCTCAACTGGGCTAGATCCCTGAAGTGGATCTCAAGATCCCTCCTATCAAACCTGTCCATGAGTCTCTCTATGAACTCCCTGTTGGAGGTGATGTTACTGTGTCCCAATGTCACCAATCTATGATGCCACCACTCATGTGCCTCACCCTCCAAGTGTAGGGTAGCGAAACTGATGGCTTCTGTCTTGGTCATCTGGTTGAGCTTGTAGTATGTGTCTAGCTTTTGGCTTCTGTCTCGATTATTTGGTTGAGCTTGTAGTATGTGTCTAGCTTTTGTACCCAAGCTCTAGCGGTGCATTTGGAGGATCCGTCAAAAGAATTTATGGTGAGTTTACCACCTTTCCAGATGAAATCAATGTTATGCCCCTGTTGCTACTGTTGTCCTCCTCTTTGTGGCTCTTTGGGGCGGTTCCTGAGTTTGAGTCCACAATACACGACCAGGGTCATGTCTTGATGGAAGTCATGACCCAATGTTCCATACTCCCTCGTGTACTCTATAATGTCCTTTGCCTGAGTGGGCAACCTTTGTGCTATTGGTTGTTGTGTTGTTGCTAGGGGTGCCCTCTAGAAACTCGGGAACAATGGCTTGGGAATCCTACTCGAAGAGGTGAATGTGCGAGTAGGAGATTGGGGTCTACTGCTTTCCCCTAAGTTCCCCTATGTTGCATGTGGGGATTGTGTGCCCGGGGTGCCCACTATAGCCAATCTATCGACCATCTGTTCCAAGGACTAAGTCATGGCCTGCTGACTGAATACCAGATTGTTGAGTACCTGCATGAAGGCTACCTATGGATCCATGGGGATCTTACCACTTCCCTCTGGTCTCTCATATATGTCTCCTAACATCCTCTTTGCCTCATGCTCAACCTCATGCTCTGCCCTTCTCTCTGCTTCCCTTTGTGCCTCTTCCTCTTCCTCTGAGCTAGGAGGAAACGGGGGAAAATCAGGTCTAGGTCTTCCCTCGTTGCGTTTGTTGTAAGTGACATATTCACCACCTACGTGCTCACGGCCCCCTGAGTCCTCTGCTGCACTCACTGTCTTTAGTCACAGGCTGGCAGGACTAAAGCTCAGATACCACTGTAATGTTCTTGACTTGGCTAGTCTAGGAAACTCTGCTAATGTGTGTGTAGGATTAATTGTTTACAACATATAATGAGCATTCAAATAATAATGGCAACAAAAGACTGTAAAGCTTATATTATGAAATCTCCGTGGAGTACAAATGTCGAATGCAACTGAATAAAAATGAATCACTCAGCTAGATCAATGAAAAAAGGATCTTAGCCAGAATACAATAGCAACTAAAACAATAATACCCGATACTCGAAGAATTATGTGGAATGCAATGGATGAGATGAAGAACTGCTGCGAATATGCCAGCTCATACGACAACTGTTGCAAGTCTGTAAAGTTCGCCCTGGTGGCTATACCTCTTGAAAATTCCTGGAAACTGTCCCAAACAATGCGCCCTACTCTGCCTCACTGTCCTGGTGACTATCCAGACCTCAACTGGTGTATCTAGTCCCGAGATGGATCCCCCTAGGGAAATGCACCCCCTCTGCACTAGCCAACTGCGCCCTATTGATTCCACTGTCGAAATCGATTGATGTGTGTCTCAAACTGATCGCCCATCTCTACTGTGAAATGTGTCAGAATGATTTCCCCGGATCTGAACTGATGATCGCTCACGAACCCCGAATGTGTCCTCCCTAAGTGTTGCACTCCCAATGTCTCAAAAGTGCGCCCCAAATGATTCCTCTGTCGGAATCTGACAAGGAACCAGGAAAAAGATGCGCCTTGCCTTCCTCTCAACTGGGTCGAAGGGGAATCTTTGAACTCTCCCTGAAAGGGACAAGTCGATCCACTAAACCTCCTCAGAGGTTGTGCCCTCACCCTAAATGAGTGCGCCCTTGCTGCTGCAACATGTGAAACTATTGTTAAATATCAATGGAAGATCTGTGTGACCTCCCCGATGACTAGGGTGTGTCTCTTGACACCAATATCAACCACTGGTGTATTCCTCCTGGAATCCATTGAGCTACCTCTCATGAGATGTGCCTCTCTCCTCAATGACAAGTCAAAATCTACATAATGATGAATTAGGTCACTGAACCTTCTCTTATAGTTGCCCAAAACCCTAATTCATTATTGACTTCTAATTTTAGCTCATCTGTTCTATTTTTAGCTCAAATTGGCTTAAAAGAGCCTTTAGCCACTTTTAGCTCAATGTCACTTTCCGAATATAACACCTTTGACTGGAGTGACCTCTAGTAACCCTGTTTACCCCTTTCTGGCCCTGGCTATAGTCTAACGGGGCGATTTAGACCATTAAGCCTCTTCTCTGGAGCTCCTATTTGGAAAGGGAAATTACAATTATTCTTGGTGAAGTAAGTAAAATCTGCAATTCTTCATTTATTTTGAATGGTTATGGTAAATTTGCTTGTTCATTTCTAAGATTATGAAATTGCTAGTTTGAAACCCTAGGGGAGAAGCACATGTTATTGTCATTTTCCTTATAATTTCCCACCTACTTGATTTTTCTAGAAAACATTTCTTTTAAAGAATACACTAGATCCCTACCTTTGTAGCACTCTAGTAGCATTGCTTCATTAGCTTCATATATTTTATTTCAAGTTTGATCTAAGGAAGAAGGAAATCGCTAGGGCCTAGGGTTACCTACTTTCTAACATTTTTTCCTTCTAGGGTTTTAGATATTGAGGCCTTAGGTTACTAACACCTCAATCATCTCACTCATCCTTTTAGATCACCTATTTTCATTTGTATTTTCCTCTAAGAATTGTCGCTGCAAACTTTGACTCCATTACCCTAAAAGGCGTTAGTTCACTCCTTGCAAGTGATTGATTGACTAAACAGTTCTTAAGCCATCTACCTTAAGAATTTTACTAACTCTTACTAACTCTAAATTAGACTAACTTACTAACTAATTTGCTGTTGTTGCCAAAGATTTCTACAGCCATCTATAACAGCAGCAAATTCATCCTAAAAGCAAGATTAAGAGCTGATTATACATTGCCATTATTGCTTTTGACATCCATTATCATTCTGTCAATTTTAGGCTATTATTTCTTGTCATTCTTGAAGCATTATTGAGGCATAATTGTGTAGTTGTTGCTAAATATACATTGCTGTTATAAATATTTAGATTTGCTTCAGTTTTACATCAGCTTGTTTATCTTTCAAGAATTCATGGTTTTATGAAGCACTGACATCATATGGTACTTGCAAATAACATTTATTTTCTACTTGTTTTCTTGTTCTGGGCAGGTACACTTAAATTATATTTTTCTTCATCTAAATAAAACCTTGGAACTTCTGATCTGAGTGACCTGAGAGAGGGGTGGGACTTTCTCATAACTTTTACCTTAGCCTTCTCAAACCCCCAGGTCACCAGGGATGTCTCCCCTGGGGTACTACTCCTAAATAGAAAGAGGTGTCTTATTAAGGTGACAATGATAGGACATCCTCCTTGTTTCGCCAATTTAGTATCCACTTGCCTTTGGCTTTGGGCAAGTACAAATTGTGCGATAACAGGGCCGAAACACACAAACTAGAAAATCCCTTTTCTTGTTGTCCCGAACTTCAGAAATTTATCATGGGAGATCACTAGTGAAGATAGATTCCCATGGTTATGAAAATTGTACCTATCAGGAATGGATCAAAAGTGCAGATGACCAAAAATATAGAGAAACATGTATCAATATATAACATCCCAATAATAAACACAATAGAAGAGGAATGATCTTACCTCATTCATAACCATAACAAAAGAAGATTTCATCCACGTGAGATAGCATAAAGATTTAGAAGACTTCCATATCCATTAAGTAATTTATTTCTCCTCCAAAATCATCCAATAGATATTCAACTACCCTCCAAGGGATTTCTCCCCCAATCCAACCATGAGAAACAAATGAGAGGGATTATCTCTATACAAAATCCTAGCCTAACCTCTTTTACAATAGAATAATATTAGTGAATTCTAGATACACTACTATCTCCAAGAAAAATAATTACATTATGAGCCTTTCAAGGAAAGTCACTCCAACAAAATAAGAGAATAAGAAAGACCGAGTCCTTGAGTGCATGCTTGATGCCACATGTCATCCTCCTAAGCAAGGTGCCCTCTAAGAAGGTTAACCAACTTCATGAAAGAAGAATCTTATGCCATGTTATCCCCGATATCTAGGGATAACTAGGAGATCATGTCTCGAGGCCCACATGGTCCTAGACATGGAGTATCGAGAGCGGGATTGACCTGAGCATGGCCCTGTAGGGCCCATCTTTCTTCTTCTTTGCCAGATTTGTCTTGTTAGCAGTAGCAGCTTCCATCACCACCGGCTTGGATTTGCATCGGAGAGGATTCTTGCTCCATGAGGTAATTGGTCCGAGGTATCATGGTATGTGTCATGTTTGATCGTTAT
>SNQJ01S0036390.1:0-35870 GCA_010110895.2 Picea sitchensis
TATACTATTTATTGATGTGATTTTAATGTAATATGGTTGGATCTTCACGCCCTGGAGGCGACCGAGCTGTAACCTTTTTGAACATATCTGCCATTAATGAAAGAGGCTCTTTACAGGATTCCTGTGCATGTTTACTGGTGACGTATTTTCCCAGTTAAATGTTCTCTCGCTCTGTAATCACTTTGTTATTTGAATCTAATCTGTACGAATAGCGTTATGTTGTAGGATTTATCCCTGATACCCTGCTTCCGATTCTACAGATTTCAATGTTTATCTTCCAAACAATCTTCAACTAAGAGATTCTTAAGTGCTTGTTAGTTGGAGTTGTTTCTCTTCTCTTTCTTCTGATCATCATTTAAACTATTGAAGATCCAGTGAGTGTGTTATCTTGCCTTGTGAAGGATTTCTTCATCTTTCTGGTTGTATTTCAGATTTCATTAATTTCAGACCCCATAGCCCAATGGATGTGTGAATTGTCTCAACCAGTTTATAAACCCTTTTTACAACAAAACCCACTGTTCTCATTACCTAGCCTAATATCATTTTCAAACAAAGCTATATTAGACAGAGAGATCCCTCTCTGAGTCTTGGAGGGCTAGATCCAAGACTTGAAGCGGTTCTGATGTTGCCTCTGTGATTGCCCCTTTCAGCCTTGGGCAAAATTACAGAGTGATAACACCTCGGATTTGGAGCATGTTCGAATAATGATTTCTCATCTTCTACTAGAATAGAAGTATTCTGGTAGCGACCATGTTTTATTTTTTATACCTAGATAAATTCCTTTTTTTCCATTAGGAAATAACCATTGTGATGTGACACATATCTTTCCATGCATAATTTGAAACTATCCTATAAGAATCAAATGAAAACCAATTAAAGTAAAGCATGTCACACCAAAATAATATGTAAAATGTTTAAAAGGTGCAAGTAAATAAAGCAAAAAGGCTCAGGACAGGTTTTGATAGAACAGGCTAAAATTTCATAACATAAAGGTGGTAATATTCTTAGGGACTAACATGTGGGACAACGACCCCCTTTGGGTTGCTAAGAATCTAAAATCCTAGTTTGGTTTCCTTCTCCATTGGGATATGAATTCATATTCAAAATAAATTATTGTAGTTCCTTGTCCATTAAGTCATATTCAATCATTTACTCCATCTACCAAATGCCTTATTATGCAAACATTTGACTATAGAAAAAAACTATGTACAAACTAGATCTATCTACCCTATGTTACTTGAAGGAAAATGACACTTTTCAAGTGTAAGTAAATTTTTAATTCATCCATTCAAGCATCCAATTGATCTATGGAATGAACTCTGGAATTGGCAAAGATGTTAGGGATACTACCAAGAAGTAAAAAGTATGCCCAAATCATAATGAAGTAAAACTTAGCTGAATATGACCAAACTTTTCTTACATTTCTTGGCCAACAATGCTTTGGAACCATGTTTCAATAAAATCAACTCTCGATGGTTGATCATGAATGTTTTAATCCTTGGTTTGATGATAATTTTCCTACTCGAAAATATTTTTATCTTTCTTCTTGTCCTCAACCACATTCAATATTCTTGATTCATCAACTATGTTTTGAAAGAATTCTTCCTTCATGCAATGATCATTTTTCAATGGTGAGGTTGCAAACACAAATTGTTGTTGAACACTTGTGGAGAATTGTAAGCTTTTATTTTATTGTTCATCAACAAATTCATTACCTTCAAAAATAAAACATATCACAAATGGATCCTCTTGTTGCAAGTTCCCTTCTTTTGATGCTTGGAAGATATTTTCTTCATTAAACTTTGCTTCATATGAGCAATAAAAATATGATATAAAGTGATGATTACTTCTATTCATCCAATGTAAACATTCTTTTTATGGCTTGGTATAATTTTCCTATGATATTATAGGATCTGCCAAAAAATATTCATCGTGATTATATTGAATGAAATCCTTGTACACATTATATAGAGGTTCTTTAAATTCATCTTTAATTTCATCATGGTCATCACTTTCAAATTGAACACATGATAGGTTATAATTTATTTCCAATGGATCATGTAGAGGGTGGTGTTCTTCTTGAATTGGTACTTTGGGGTTCTCATTTTGTTTTTCAAGACTAAGATATGGAATAAAAAAGTTCACATATTTCATCAATTCTTTCTTCTAAATTCATTCCTATATTGTCTTGGAATAATCTTGGGGGATTTAATAGGTTAGAACCAATTTCATGAATGTTTCTTTAAATGAATTGAGCTCATTGCATTAACTCTTTCCAGCTGCACTTTCCCTCTTACTTCAATAAAAATATCATATTCACGAGCAAGAAATTTTCATAACAAGTAAAAATGATAACATAATTTGGAAATAATTCTTGAGGAATCTCGTGAAGAATCTTCCTGAATCTGAAATTGAAATCGTTGACTCTCTCTTGCTCATTCATTCATATTTCAACCATCTTCAAGAAAAGAGAATATGGATCTTTTCTTGGGAAATATTTTTAGACAAATAAATTTTCTAGTACATCCCAACTAGTGATGGTTCAAGGAAACAATGGAAAAAACCATTCACTAGCATTTCCCTTTAGAGTAAAGATAAATAATCGGCATGCAACATCATTTTCAGCCACATTATATATCTCACAAGCACTGTCAAAATTAATCAATTTTTTTTCTGCATCTTTTGAATCATTTCCAAAGAACATTGTAAATCTTTCCATGGAAATATCTGGCAAGGGATGAACTTCTTCTTTCAAATTGAGTGGAGTTATGTGCAACTGTTTCTTTCTTTGGGTATCTTCCGTCTTTATTGTAACTTGAAAAATGTATGTTGGGCTTGATGGGGAAGGAAAAATTTGATCACCACATGAAATAATCTCTTTATAAGAGTCATAATATAGGTCTTCTTGAAATTACTGAATCTTTTTGGTGGAGTTACCAAAGCATTTTTCTTCAAAATATAGAGTTTCAATGATGGAGTCATCGGGGAGATAATCCTCCCAAATATTTGATTGTTCTTTGTCTCTAAAAAACTTGTCACAATTGAATTGTGACTAAAATTTCAATAGTATATCTTCAAGGCCATTTAGTCCTCCTTGAACAAGGTTTTCAAGAACCCGATTCATCTTGAATCGGTCTCCAGAACTTCTTTCAAAAACTTAAACTAGACGACTTCTAGTCTTCCAATAATTTTTTATCCTAGAAAGTATCAAATTTCTTGAAAACAAATCGTTCCCCATTGGAGTCTCCAAAAATTTTGATGTTTAGATTGGTCAAGATCCAAACAACAACCTCACGAGGATATGAATCCCCCTGTGTTTTTATAGAGGTGGTACTCCTCTTTGGCAGAAAGATTGGAAGATTATTTCTATGTGTTTTCAATGAATTTAAAGGGTGAATTCTAAAGAGAAAACCCTGAAAGATCTTCCAAGAAAGCTTATATATATAAATGTACAACCCTTATATACAATTGTACATTAGATCATTTAAAGAAAAGATAAAACAAAATGTGCCAACAAAAAATTTTGTTAACAAGGTTTTGGAGTCTCCTTCAACAAACATTCTTTCTTTCTGGTAAGATAAACTGAACTTGGAACCTGCTATGACTTTTGCAAGATGAAGAAATGAAAGGTATTTAGAGAAATTTAAATTATAACTTCATTAAAACCAAAAATTATTTCGATAGACCATACATTTGAAATCACATGCTTTCAACTCAAGTCTGAGAAATCACTAATGTAGTGCCTCGAATAGTTCTTTGCAGGAGAAATTTATAAAAATACCCCAATATGATAAGTTCAATACTGTCAGAAAATAGAGAGTTGAATTAGCCTCAAAAAATTTCAATGACAAACTCATGAACTGAAATAAACAATATCTACTTTTTACAAGTATATATTTCACTCTGGACCTAAAATGTTACAAGATAACTAAAGATTTCAAAGAAAGAACTGCTCAGAACCAAATCTTCATGTTCTCAATACATTCATGGAAGATTTGATGGAAAGAAATAGAAAAGAAGAAGATGTATAGAGACAAGTTTTAGCAGGCCAGTCCACCAAATATTGGAGAGACAAAACTTTTCTTCTTGCAGACTCTTCACCACCATAGAAAATTCTGATTGCCAAACCCTTGATAGTGCCTTTTCTTGTCCTTTTAAAATCTTCTTTCCATGTTCTTGAAGTAGTTAGGGTTTGTTTTTATAGAAATTTCCATGATTTATTTTTTCATTAAACCATGGTTAATTAATGTTTCATTGAATTATCATTAATGACTTGTGTCATTGAAATTCATGCCTCTAAGTAGGGCCCACTTATTCCTTTCATAAATCTTATTTAATAAACTTTATTTTCAAATTTTCAATTTGACTTCCTTTACAAAAGTGAACTGTGTTTAAATTATCTAAGATATTTTATTTTTCATCCAGAGAAAACATTCTATATGAAATATTCATCATCTCAGATTTCCAATGAGTCTTCCTGAGTGCAATTTGGAGTTCTGAATATCAATATATGACGCCGGGAAGTTCAGGTTCCACGTAGATCTATCATCAAACCATAGAAACCAACCTGAATGTTCTTTCAATTTTTTAGAGCATCATGGCCAATTTCAAGTCTTGGAACCTATTCCATCATCTTCTTCGTTGAATTACCTTTATGAGATATAGTTTTCCCAAATCCAACTTTTGGATCTCAAGTTATGGCTTCCAGAAATTCACCACTCAACAACTGTTCATTTAACTCACGGGTTAATATTATCCCTTGGTCTAATTTCTTCCATTCCATTAAAATTTCAAATTTTTCCTTTAAATTGATATCCCACATACGTGGGATTTTTTTTAATTTTAATGTTTATATTGAAATATTTAACAAAAACTTGGTGTGAAACACATGGAGGCTATATATACTTAGTGATTCAACCCCTTAACAAATTAATTAAATAATTAAATATTTTAATTGACCAATCATCCTCCTAAACATGCCTAGTCATCATCCAGTTAGCGATGAGTCAATGCCTAATCATTGATGATTCATCTCACCGTCTAACAATATGCCACATGTCATAGTATAATTAGTTCCCATGTGTCATTGATGGGTAAACTATATACCTTAATTTCCCTCAACTGAATTATCGACCAGGGTAAGTAAACTTAGAGTTGTGACACAGTATGATTCAAGGCAGAAAGGAGAACTAAATGATTATGAGGTCTGGAAAGTGAATTAACTAAGCAAGAGAATGGTTTTCCCTAAGGATCAACACTCTATTGTCAATCTAAAATTATATCTTAAAAATGATTTAAAAGACTCTAGACAAGCTCAATTCTATTTGAACAATAAACTTTATTTTCATTGTACAGAGTAATCTATAACAATGATCAAATAGCTCATTAGTCTAAGTAAACAAAATTAATCTATAACTATGAACAGTGAGGTTATTTCTCTAAGCAAGAAATTCTTGAATAAGAAGGCAATCCTTGAATAAATACAAGCTATCTTTCAAAAGCACTTCTTCATAGTAAACTCTATTCTTAAAGCATCTCTTTAAAAACTCACAATTATTCTTATCCTACAGAAAACAACATCATGATGACATTCAAATGTAATGGTTATGTCTACGATGGATAATTATATCGCAATGGCACCTTAACACTACTGATAATTCAAGTGGAATCAATTCAATATTAATTTCTACAGAGATATGCAAAGTATGAACAAGATAGTCTATGGAAAACTTTGCCATTAAGGAAATATCAATACATGTTCTTATAATCCATATAGTCTATAAAAATTGTTCAAAGGAGATTTGAAATCGGCACTTATCCTATCACACTGATACTGGAAATAGTCTACATAGAGTTAATAATTTATGCACACCTACAGGAAGTGATTAAAAACCATAGCTTAATGACGCATAGATGATTGTTATGTACACTGTCTAAATCACCAATCTGCAAAGTAACCTACAGTTTATAAAATGAGAGAAGAAAGCTTGTATAGAATTGAACAGTCGGATGACTATGAGAATATACACGTTAGTAAAACACAACCTGCATAAGAGATATTATATACCAGAGGATGAACAATCAAATATTTAAGTAGAGACAACCATGAGTAACCTGTAAGTTATATAGAAAATACAACTTCAGAAAAAAACCTGCACACAAGAGTTATATGCACAAATATAAGTACACAACAAATAAACAAGACACACAGACCACTGGTGGGGCCCGTAGGTCATCGTGGTACTACTCCAATTCACTAGACAATCATGATCAGTGCATTAGCTTATATTAACAACAATATTGATTTTACAGAGGCGAATTCAAAAATAGTGATTATATCATTTTCTTCTTTTTGGTCTCAGAGAGAGTTCTAGTATTTATAGAGTTTTTAGACATAGCTGAGAGTTCGACCACTGAAAGGGTCGATGCTCTCCTACAACCGAAAATAATTAAAACTAGATAACAAACAATATCTTCTTAACAACTCATGTGCTCAAAATAGAGGTTGAACGCAATTGTTCGAATCAAAGTAATGAGTTCCATAGCTGGAGAGTTTGAACATGTACAAAACCCATGTCTCATATTCACCAGGAAGAGCCCACCAATATACCAACCCACAACTGCATTGCGCTCCGAGGACCAGATCGAGGCCCAAGGGCCAGATCAAGGGCTAGATCGAGGGCCGGATCAAGGGTTGGATCGCGTTTTTGACCTGTTTAAAACAAAAGACAAGTGTTAATAGATTGTGCTCACTCAATTAAAGATAAACCATCATAAAATCATCGAAAATAAGGACTACACATACCTTATGCTGATCCATATAAAATCTATGGAAGAAACCTGATAATACCTTCAAAAAGAGCTAATAGAAGTATAAACTATATAATCTCCATGTACAAAAAGAGATTTGGACAAAAGAAAAATGGGTTAAACATAGAGTCATCATTTCTCCCATGCCTAAGAGTTTGCAGGTCCCTCTGCAACAAAAATGGGTCACCAAACATAGCTATACTCATGAAGGAGGAGGTAGATTGGCTTTAGGGGCTTCTCCCTCATGTCCTAAAGACTTCTTCTTAGGCCTCTTTCGATGCTTCAACTACATCGTTAAAATTTTATTGGTAGTAGTCATTTGGTCAACCAAACGCTGTAGAGAATTTACCTTGGCTTGTAGGAAAGCATTTTTATGGTGCAAATGATGACCCACGATTTCATGTTCTGTCAGATGTTGGATCAGCGAAGCATTCTCTTTTTGCAATTGTTCAATAGTTGGGAACTGATCAGACTGTTCAATAGGAGAAGGATTAGAATTCTTAGTGGATGTAGAAGGCATGTCACATTTGGTAGAACGTGTAGGATTCTGAGAAGAGGGTGTAACAATGGCCTTTTGAGGAAGACTAGGTGTGACAAGCTCAAACTTGGTTTCTTTGGCAGGCTTAAATTCTTTTGCAGAGTTTTCTCTAAGTTTCTTGTGAGGGCTCTCATGATCGGAGGACAATTGAATAGGGTATGAGGTAATTGGAGGGTTCTTATTGGACTTGCCAATCATACTTCAAGTTCTCCTACAAAATGATTTTTCTCTGAATCTGTTAGCACCTTGTCTCCTTGTAGGGATTGGACGAAAATCCTGGTGAAAAGAGTCTTGCAATTTATTTTGTTTAGAGATGATAGGATTTGTAGATAATGGAGGATCAACAATAGGTTTGTTGGGTTTCTTATCAGATAGGGAAATAGGATGGACTGGTGGGTTTGGGGTTTTAGGAGAGTGAGGGTTAGATGGAGTAGCAGTCCCAGGATCGATCGACTTCTTGCTCATTTTAACTGTTAAATGGGGGTTCAAAAACTGATAGAGGAAGTCTTCCCAGGTTTTGCCTTGTTTCTTTAATTCTAATATAACAAGTAGTTTGATAAGTCCATGATGAAATAGAATGTGGTGAGGGTTTATCACATTTTTGCAAACCTGGGAGGACATATTCTCAAAACTCTTTAGAAAATAAAAGGGAAAATTCAAAGGTTTGCCAAACTGAAAATGGGCCAAGAGGCGAAAATGACAGGATTTGAAGATGGAATACTTACCCTCACAGGTAATGAGTCTGGTGATAACAATCAAAGGATTAATTAATTCATCCTTAATCCACCCCTTTGAATATCCTTTAGCCCCGGAGATGCTTTGATATTCAAGTTTGAAAAACTAATTGTAACTCTGTTGTGAAAGTTGGTGTTGCTTGAACCATCTTTCCCCAGTTCATGGAAGTTTTGTGGCCACAACAATGGAATCCTCAGAGACTAGGAAAACTAGTGACCCTATGCGAGAAAAATTCCCATCAAATCTGAGAGAGAACTAAAGGGAAACGTCTTCTTCATGCCCCTGCATATTGGGAAGAAACTGCCCCCAACCTGCATGAAGAAAGACTTCTCAGTAGGCTTCGAACTCTGGAATGGCCAATAGATCAGCATATGACGAAGGTTCGTGACAATTCGGCATGGTTGCAGAGCAATAGATAAGCGAGAGGAAAAATGGGTAGAGGATGAGCGATACATAACATGGTGCTCTGTCTTAATGAAAATGATATAGGAGGGTTGAATCATGGGTGTATTTGACACATATGAGTGCCATATGTGGTAATGATTGTGTAGGGTTTTAAATTTGAATGATTTTGTACTTGGAGGTTAAATCAAATCACCTAAAAGATTTGATCAATGTCCAATTCGAATACTTGGACATTATGATCATAAAATGAAATCATAAATTTAAATTTTCCCTTTTAACAAGTGTAAAAGATAGAATACCATCTTTAGTAATTCATCACTCGACGAATATAATCGAACTCCAGTGATCATACATGAACTGAAGCATTAAAATTGCATTCGCAGTTGCAAAATTTTATATAGTACCTTATTTGACACTCCATCTAGTCCGCCATATGGTACTCCATCCGATCCTCCATATAGTACTCCATTCAATCCTCTGTTCAGGTGAAAATTATACAACAGTAAGAGGGTGTTCACCCATATTACTAGGATTAGAAGGTTCCTAGTTTCCATGGTGAACAAGAGGGTGGATAGGATTGTAGTATCCATCTTAGTTGCCTTGTCATCGAACTGTAACTATTACAAGGAATAATTGAGTGTAAGTAGTCCTCCCTTGTTTTAGACATAAACATAGGCCCAAAAGAAGGAATGTAAAGTATGATGTAAAGAAGGCTTATCAATCATACGCATAAAAGTTTACAAAATTATGCCAACGGTATAAGGTTTATCATGCCAATATAAACGACTGATGACATAATAGCCTGACATATTGTAGAAAACAGTATGATAGAATTTTGACAGAAATCATACTTCCTCTTCTCATGGACTTGCTAAACAAATGGGCAGTTTTTATTTTTTTATTTTTTATTTTTTTTAGCTCAGGAAACCCCTCCCCCACTCCTAAGTATTGTGACACTTCACAATCAAATATATAGGAAATTGGTCAATCCTTCCAATAGCCTAAGATTTATAGCTTCCAAGTGTATAGATAAATTTCACACATTATCCTGACGAGACGATTAAGAACATGGCCCCACTTGTAGGACAAAACATCCTACATATAGTTAAGAAGAGTTAGGAAAGAGATTCTTAAGATCACCTTCAAGTTAGTTTCCAATGGCATATTAATGGAGTTCATTTACCTTTGCTTAACTATGAATACTTCTTTTCAGTCCTTCCTACAAGTAGTGTCGTACATTAAGACAAGTTTTAAGATCAGAAATTTATCTTTATTTATTGTTTTCAAACCATCATCCTCTCTAGGTAGAATTCCCCGCTGCCAGCAAGCCTGTTCAGTACTCTGACGGGTTTACCTAGTCATACCATAGGCTGGTACCCGCTGCTAGCAAACCTGTTCAGTATCCCAATGAGTTAGCCTCTTACACCCTTTTTATAGCAGAGACTAGTCCTTACCACCATCTTTACGATTTGTATATGAATGTTGATTTTTCCAAGGAGATGGGGAGACAGCAGTGAAAATATTTTTATGGACTGGGATGGTATTTAAGTTGGAGGATGATTCTTCTTTATGCATTTTTTATAGATTGTCCTAATGTAAGCGATACTTAATGCATTTTTTATATATTGTCCTAATGTAAGGGATACTTAAGTGGACGTAGCCAATCTGAAGATATGGTATAGTCAAGAATTTTTAATGTGTGGTGGATGGTACCATTGGAAAATAACAGAAAGGTATCTATAGTCCCTACTCACTTTCTTCCATTTGAAGTTATATTGATGTTTCCATGGTTAACCACTAGTTATACCTTCTTGCTACTTTTTTATAAAGATACTTTACTCACCCACTCAAAGCTATGGATGGATTGTACTAGTAACCTCTAGGTTTGATAAAATAAAATGTCACTTCCTTATGTCTTCTAGTGGTGGAGGTTATGAGCAACTTCCATGAAATATGCCTTGAGAAAAAGGAAGATAGAAATATTGTAAAAAGACTAAAAATGGATAATTTAAAGAAAAGAGTTTTTAATCATGATAAAAATATTCATTATTCAATTAGTGCTTAAGCAGATTACAAGATTTAAGCATAGCAATATCTTCTTTTGAAGTAAAATACTTCCCTTTTTGTCTCCTTGAATTTGTCCACTTGTTTTTAAATGAATACCTGCAAAAGTTTCTAAAATTGTTTGCCAAAAACCACACTCTAAAATATTTACATATGTACAATATAAATCAAAATGTTTCAAGAACAAGGAGAAGGAGAAGAAACTTCCCCACCCACCAAGGCCAATGCCTTGTCGACTAACATGACTTGTATAAAGTCTTCATTAGAAATGGGCCCGTGGTAAAGTTTAAGTCTATGTCCATTTACTACAAAAGAAACTTGTTCCTCATCAATTGTTTTTATTTTTACAAAACCATTATCAAACATGGTAACCACTTCATAAGGACCCAACCATCGAGTGATAATTTTTCCTTTAAAAGTTTTAAACCTTGAATCAAACAATAAATCCCAATCTCTAGGTTGAAATTGCTTCTTTTTAATGAATTTATCATGCCATTTTCTTCTCTAGTTTTGAACTAAGATTGTCCTTTGGATAGCATCCTCTCTAATTTCATCCAATTCGTTCAATTATGGGACTCATTGTTTTTGTGCCTCATCTAAATCTAATCCCAATTGTGCAACAATACAAAAGGTTCTTACTTGGAATTCAATAGGTAAGAGTACTTGTTTTCCGTAAACCAATTCATATGGGGTATGTCCAGTGTTGTTTCTCCATGTGGTGCGATATGCCGACAAAGACTATGGAAGTCTATCAACCCAATCTCTATGGTGTAGTTGGATAGTTTTAGTCAAGATAGTTTCCAATACTTTGTTTGTTGATTCCACTTGGACATTATCTTGTGGGTGCTATGGAGAGGACTTACGATGTTTTATCCCATAATTTTTTGTTAATTCCTTCATCAGCTTAGAAGTAAATTGTGTACCCTGATCCGTAACAATATCACGAGGAACACCAAAGAAGGTAAAAATATCTTCATAAATAAACTCAACGACAGATTTCTTAGTATCCTTAAACAAGGCTTTTGCCTCTACCCACTTAGTGACATAATTTGTGCAAACAAGAATATAGTTCTTTTTATGAGACATGGGGGGAATTGGCCCTACGAAATCAAGGGCCCACTTCTCAAAAGGTTCGATCATAACCTGGGTATGTAAAGGCATTTCATAAACTGATGTGTATTTTCCTATCCTCTGACAACTATCACAACTTCTTACATATTTGGAAGCATCCTTAAAAATGCTAGGCCAATAGTACCCTGAATGTAAAACCTTGTATGTTGTACGTTTATTGGAAAAATGACCACCACATGGTCCATCATGAAAATTTTGTAGGATTTATGTTGTCTCGTCTTCTCGGACACATCTACGAATGATCAAATATGGTCCAGTATGAAAAATTTCATGACCAAACCATGAGTACTTAGCACTTTGTGTTATAATTCAATGTTTTTCATGAGGCGACAAATGAGCTGGTAATTTTTCTAGTGGCTAAATAATTTTCCATATCTGAAAACCATGGAGTTTTGATGGAGATAGCGAAGAGATGATAATCTATAAAACTATTATCAACTTGAATACTATCACCTTCATGATTAATACGAGAAAGAAAGTCAACTACTAAATTCTCTTTTCATGTTCGGTCAAGGACAGTGATGTTGAACTCTTGTAATAAAAGGAGCCACCTAATTACTCGTCCATTGGTAAGAGGTTTTTTCATGAGAAATATAATGGTAGAGTGATCTATATGTACAAATACCTCATATCCTGTGATATAATGGAGAAACTTGTTGATGGCATGGATGACTGCTAAGAATTCCTTCTCAGTGACTGTATAGTTTATCTCAGCAGGATTCAAGTTCTTACTTACAAAGTAGATGGCATAATATTGTTGGTATTATTTTTGTCCTATCACTCCTCTTATTGTGGTATCGGAGGCATCAATAGATATATGGAATGGGAGGGCCCAATTGAGTCCTGTAAGAACTGGGGCCACATATAATTTAGCTTTTAAAGTTTCAAAGGTAGTTTGACAATGGTCAATCCAAAGAAATTCAACATCTTTTGTGAGCAATCCAAACATTGGTGTGACAATTTTCGTGAAATTTTCGATGAATATCCAGTAGTAATCGGCATGTACAAGAAAGCTTCTCACCTTCTTTGGATTCTTTGGAGCTGGGAGTTTGACAAATACCTCAATATTAGAAGGATCCCCTTTAATCCCTTCGGCTGAAACATGATGCCCTAAGACTACTCCTTCAGTCAATAACATTTTAAACGTCTCATGACTTAAGGATAAATTCATCTCTTGACATATAATGAGAAATTTCCTCAGGTTATCTAGGGATTCTTGAAAAGTATTTCCATATACTGTAAAATCGTCTATATACACTTCCGCATAGTCATGAATGAGAAAAAACAATATCCCTAATATTGCTCGTTGGAATGTGGCAGGAGCGTTACACGGACCAAATGGCAGGACCCTATAAGCATAAGTTTCCCAAGGGTAAGTGAAAGTAGTCTTTCCCTGATCCTCAGGTGCTATTAGAATTTGATTATATCTGTTATATCCATCATGGAAGGAAAAATATCATTTTCCTGACAAAGTATCCAAGACTTGGTCAATGAAGGGAAGAAAAAAATAATCTTTAAGAGTGGCCTATTAAGTTTCTGAAAGTCAACACAGATTCTCCATTTTCCAGTTACTTTCTTTGGAACTACTACAAGTGGGGATACCCATTTGCTGTCAAAAATAGGGTAAATAAAACCAACATTCAATAGTTTCTCTATTTCCTCCTTCACTATATATTTTAGTGCAGGATTCATCCTTCTCTGAGGTTTCCTCACAGGTGTTACTTCTTCCTGGGTGTAGATATGATGAATGCATGTGTCGGAGTGTATACCCCTCATATTGGTATATTCCCAAGAAAATGATCCTCATTGGTCTTTAAGGACGTTCACTAATTTTTCTTGTTGATCTGCATCTAGTCCTGAATTGATATGTAGGAATTGTCTAGGACTAATCTCATAAGGTATGGTATAGGATATGGTAGATTCATCTATTTCAAAGATAAAATATGTTGAAGAAAGAGTTTATGGATCCAAATGTTCTTGAAATTATTCACCAAACATATAATAAAATCAAGGGAAAGATTGAGGAAAATCAACACATGTGATTGCAGAAATGAATTGATTTAACACATTCTCTGTCATTTTCTCCTGAAGTGCCCAGGAGTGATCACTAGGAAACACGGGTTCTTCCTAGTTTTCATTCTCAAATGGACATTCAAACCACCATACATTTTCTGTAACAGGTTGATCTGGTGGATATATTGTAAGTTTCTTCATAGAAAGTCCATTAGAGATAGTCATTTCACCTTCTTGACAGCCAATAAATGCATTGGAAGTAGCTAACCAAGGTCTTCCCAATATGACGGGATGGCCTTTAGCAGGATCCTGTGAATGAATGACAAGGAAGTCTACCAGATATTCACATGATGCTAATGTGACTATGATATCATCCAATATCCCTTTAGGTATAACTTTGGTTTTATCTACCAATTCTAAAATAGTTGGGTTAGGTCGAAGGAAGTGTTTCAACTGTAATTCTTCCAAGGTAGTGGCAGTCATAACATTAATGGTTGCCCCTAGTTCTATGAGAGTATTTCCAATGGGAATCTTATTAATGGTTATCGTTACTACTGGATTCCCTAGATTTGCATACTTTGTGACCCTAGGTTTCTCTGATATGTATTCAGACAACTCTCCTACCAAAAGTACTATTGGAGGATCTTTTGTTTCCTACCTAAATTTTTGATACACAATTCATTGATTACCTTACTATAAATTTGGATATCCTTTATTTCTTGTAATAGGGGAATTTTGACACAGTTATTTTTTATTTCGTTTATAATGTCAAATTTCGATAGAACCATTGGTTTTTCGATTGCTATCTCCCGATAGGGAGGGGCTTTTGTAGTTTGCAAGGATTTGCTTCGGGGAATATTTTGTTCTTGATCTTTGGGAATAATAACATCTTCCCATTTGGTGTCATTCATTGGCTGGTTGGGAGTTTCATCTTCATCTTCCTCACGGATGACTACTGAAGGTTTCTGTTTATCCAAAACTTTTCTTGACCTTAGTTGAATCTCATGTAATGGAAGAAGAGAAATAACATATGTCGAAAAAGTTTGCAACTCAACATTATGAAGGGGTCGAGTTGGTTTATTGTTTGGGTTAGGCACTGGTTGTGCTGGTAATAATGTTGGTCTTGGGGAATTTGCATTTTGGAATTGTTGAGGTTGTTGTGGAATAGGAGGTAAAGGTGGAGGGACAAAACCTGGAAAAAATTGTTGAATATTTTGTGGAAACTATGGATAAGGATGAGTGGGAATAGGAACAGGTGGAATCTGAGTGTTTCCCTGGGTATGTCCTCCCCTCCATCCTTGAAACCAAGGATGGTGTGAAGCATACTATGGAGACCATTTTTTCCAATTTGGTAAGTTCCACTGTTGTCGCTGTTAGTAATAAGGTGGAGCTGGAGGTGGTGGGTCCTAGTACATAGGTTGACTCCTAGGATGCCATGGCCTTTTAGGTGCATAAGAAGATTCCCTAGGATCCCCACTTTTATAAATGGCTAATAAACCAGGAAATGATGGGAATTTTTCATTTGGATGATCTTTAGTACAAAATCCATAAACTGAAATGTTTTCTAATGGGCATTCCCTCGAGGAATGTTTCCTCCTACACCTCGGACAAAATATGCACATCGCAACATTCTCTTCCTCCTGTTTTTTTCTTAATCTGTAAAGTGTCCAATTGGGAACCTATTGTACTTAAAATATCAGTCTTAAAGTTTTCTAAAAGGTTTCCTATTTCCATCCTTGTAACCCCACCAGAACTAACTCCTTTTGAGTTTCTACTATAAGGATCCCAAACACCCTTTCCAGTTTTAGCCCTACTTCTTGAATAGTTTCTACACATCTCACAAATCTCAACAAATGGTTTACAAGAGACATCTCCTAATTCCATAAGATTAAGTGTTTCCAGGTATTCTTCCAATATTCCTTTAAGAAAAAGGGTTCTTATTGCATCGTCTGGAAGGTCATTATTTTTTTATTTTTGTGAAGTATAGACGAACTGTTCCATGTAATCTTCAAGGTTCTCATCTTTTGTTTGTTTGATTTTAAGGATATCATTCCGAGAATCTTTAGATTTTCAATAGTATTGGTATTTCCTAAGGAATATGGTCTTCATATCTTCCCAATATCTAATACTAGACTCTTTTAATCCCATGAACCATCTAAGTGCAGAATCTTTAAGAGTAGTAGGGAATAGTTTTATTTTTTTAGCATCTTGCAAGTAGTTATAGCTTCTGCACAATATGTCAAATTCAAACAGGAAGGTTTTTGGATCCTCATGACTTCTCTTACCATAAAAGGTAGGTAGTGAAGAAAGTGGAATGTTCTTCATATTAACATTTGGCATGGTATCCAAAATTGGAAACCCAAAAGTGGTTTATGTCTGGTTTCCTACCTCTTCTCCCTCATCATTTATCACATGATTATGATCCTCTTGGTCATCCATACTAATCTAATTCCAAAAAAGAGAATACCTTAATGGTTTTATTCTTGGAGATGATGAGGCATACCAATGTTCTTTGTTAGGAGAGACATTTATTCGATAGGAAAAAATTTCTACAATTTGGATTTCAGGGACTTTACTTGTGCCTCTTGAAACTATTGGTTCAGAATTTGTTGTTTCAACTTGTGAAACAACTATATTTGTTGAATTTACAAAAGGGAATTCACCTATTTAGGGTCAATGATATCTGTAAATTTTGAATCCCCTTATGGTGGTAAAAAGGAAAACATTTTGTTGGTTGGTTTCGATGATGAGAAATTAGAAGGTTCGAGTGGTTTTACCTTTTTTCCTTATATTGTTTGTGTCTCAATTTTCTTCTCTATGGTCTCTTCAGTTTTTTTCTTTTCTGAAACTTTTTTAGCTTTCTGGGTTGAGCTATCTCCTATTTGTACTTCCCGATACCATTCTGTAGAATTTATAGATGGAGTATTTCTTCCTCCAAAAAGGTTAGAAGGAAATTTGGTCGGAAGTTTTTGATTGGTTTTAATATATCTACCCTTTGGATCCCTAGGTTTGTTCATAAAAGAAAAAATAAAAGGAAAACTACCATTGGGTTTGGGGGAGCCTGCTATAATAGATGCGTCGGTTCTTACCTCTCATATTAACATTCCTCCGCCACCAAAATACCACTAATGTTCAGAAACAATCTACTTCCTATGTGTTTTCTACCTTTGGACAAATCCCCAGCAGTGGCACCAAAAATGATGGGTAAACTATATACCTTAATTTCCCTCAATTAAATTATCAACCAGGGTAAGTAAACTTAGATTTATGACACAGTATGAGTCAAGGAAGAAAGGATAACTAACTGCTTATGAGGTCTAGAATTGAATTAACTAGGCAAGAGAATGGTTTACCCTAAGGATCATCACTCTATTACCAATCTACAATTCTATCTTAAAAATGATGTAAAAGACTCTAAACAAGCTGAGATCTATTTGAATAGTAAAATTTATTTTCAATGTACAGATTAATCTAACGATGATCAGAGAGCTCATTAGTCTAAGTAAACAAAAGTAATCTATAACTATGAATAGTGAGGTTATTACTCTAAGCAAGCAATTCTTGAATAAGAAGGAAATCTTTGAATAAATACAAGCTATCTTTCAAAAGCACTTCTTCATAGTAAACTCTATTCTTAAATGATCTCTTTAAAAACTCACAATTATTCTTATCCTACAGAAAATAAACCACACTACTACACTAATCTCACTGGACAAAAGTAAACAACATCATGACGACATTCAAATGTAATGGTTATTTCTATGATGGCGAATTATATCGCAATGGCACCTTAACACTACCGATAATTCAAGTGGAATCAATTCAATATTAATTTCTATAGAGATATACAGAGTATGAACACGACAGTCTATGGAAAACTTTTCCATTAAGGAAATATCAATACATGTTCTTATAATCAATATAGTCTATAAACATTGTTCAAAGGATATTTGAAATCAACAGTTATCCTATAACACTGATACTGGAAATATTCTACATAGATTTAATAATTCATGCATATCTACAGGAGTAATTAAAAACCATAGCTTAATGAAGCATAGATGATTGTTATGTACACTATCTAAATGACCAATCTGCAAAGTAATCTAGAGTTTATAAAATGAGAGAAGAAATCTTGTATATAATTGAACAGTCAGATGACTATGAGCATATACACGTTAATAAAACACAACCTGCATAAGAGATATTATATACCAGAGGATGGACAATTAAATATTTAAATATAGACAACCACGAGTAACCTATAAGTTATATAGAAAATACAACTTCAACAAACAACCTGCACACAAGAGTTATATGCACAAATATAAGTACACAAAAAATAAACAAGACACACAGACCACTGGTGGGACCCCCAGATAGTCATGGTACTACTCCAGTTCACTAGACAATCACGATCAACACATTAGCTTATATTAACAGAAAAATCATTTTTACAGAGGCGAATTCAAAAATATTGATTATATCATTTTTATTTTTTTTTATCTCAGAGAGAGTTCTAGTATTTATAGATTTTTTATACATAGCTGAGAGGTCGACCACTGAAAGGGTCAATGCTCTCCTACAACTGAAAATCATTAAAACTAGATAATAGATAGTATCTTCTTAACAACTCATGCACTCAAAATATAGTTTGAACGCAACTGTTCGAATCAAATTAAGGAGTTCCATAGCTAGAGAGTTCGAACAAGTACAAAACTCATGTCTCATATTCTCCAAGAAGAGCCCGCCAATATAACAACCCACAAATACAATACGCTCCAAGAACCGGATCGAGGGTTGGATCAAGCGCTGAATCGAGGGCCGGATCAAGGGTTGGATCATGTTTTTGACCTGTTTCAAACAAACGACCAGTGTTAATAGATTGCACTCACTCAATTAAATATAAACCATCATAAAATCACCGAAAATAAGGATTACACATACCTTATGCTGATACATAGCAAATCGATGGAAGAAACCTAATAATACCTTCAAAAAGAGCTAATAGAAGTATAAACTGTATAATATCCATGTACAAGAAGAGATTTGGACAAAGGAAAAATGGGTAAAACACAGAGTCATCAGTCGTAATGGTGTTGGAGGAGTAAAAACTTAGGAAAAGTGGTTAAGTATTGGAGAAATAAGAGAGGGAAAAGAGACAGGATAAGTTGTGTGGATTGGGGTGAGAAGATAAGGGTTAAGGGGGGATGTAGAGGTAGCCTCACACAAGTGCAGGTCTGAAAGAATGATGAGATTTTAAGTGTGAGTGAGTTGGGAGAGGGATGAGTGGAGAGGGAGTAAGGGACTGTGGTGTGGAGTGAGGAAAGTGGGGTGAGTGAGGATAGGAGAGTAGGTCTGTAGGTTCGCATGGAGAGGAGGTAAGTGGGTAGTAAGGGTATAATTGAAGGAGAGACAAGTGTGGAGGAAAATAAAATGTAAAATAAAACTATGGAAAGTGGTAAAGTAAGAACCAAGAAAATGAGACTAAGTCAAGTCTTAATATTTAGTGCTAAGAACATAACTAAAAAGAATAAGTGTGATTCCAAGAATATAATCATGGTTCCGAGAATATTATTATGGTTCCAAGAAGATATTAGTTATGTTGCATATGGAAAAAAGGCATGTTTTTGGGTTTTTAGAAACAAACCTGGATATCTTGAGCATATGGACTCAGATTTTTAATTCCTAAAATGCATGATGAAGTTGAGACTCAGGGCTACGCCATGAACTTATAATATTTCAAAATTTATTTATTATGATATTGATTTTTTTTTGTTATTCCAAGAGTAGGAAATCTAGGTGATCAAATGTTTTGATCAATAGGGAGGAATGTTTAAGCATCTAAGTCTATCTCCTACAATATATTTTTGGAGTAGAACATTTTTTCACCATTCAATTTTTCCAAAAACCAACCTCCAGAGAATATTTTAGCCTAGGGATAGATTGAAGAGGGTTGGATCCTTAATACCAAGTACTCTATGATATTTTGGTGCTATATCAATGTTCCAATTGACCAAGTCAAGTCTTTTAGTATTTTTTCCCTCCCTTCCATAGAAACTATCGTTGGCACAAGTTTGATCAGACTAGGGTCCTTCTCAGGTTACCAACAAAAGGTACTGAGTAGTCTAGAGCGCTAGAATTTTCATATCCTTAGAAGAGAAGAAGTCTCACCTGAAGCATTGCTGAGACAAATAGAGAGGGAAGGGTAAGGAAACAACTTAGGAGGATCCACAAAACCTTTAGGACTCATCCTGACATTGCACAGGAGACATGAATAGATCTAAATCTTAGGTGTGCAAGAATCAAACCTACTTACGTTGCGAACAAGAATTTAAACATAGAACCATCAAGTAGAACATATAAACCATAAAGAAGTATTGTAATGCATAGGTAAAATACACAAAGACACATCATATTTTGAAAATTCAGGTCCTTCTTCATATTATCTTCAGAATCTTTCTTTAATTACAGACTCAAAAATATACAGTAGTGCTCTGTACAGACTCTTGGCTCTGGACTCATGTTGCAAAGATCCAATTCTCATAAATATAGGTCGATTACATTACAGACTCATGACTTGATTTGACTCGACTTACAACAAACTCATCATGAGGGAAAGATCAAACTGAACTTAATCGCAATCTAGTCGAATCAATAGCTAACTAACAAGAACTCGTAACCAACCCTTTTACAATCGTGTTCATCCCTGTATATAGGCTGGGTTGTGTCTTCCATCTCAGATTGCACGCTTTCTTGTTCTATTGCAATCATTGTTGCTTAGCTGGCATTGCACTATATTTCACAACTGATTTATGTTGCTCTTCCTTGCTCTGATGTCCAGCTTCTTCTGAAGCTTGCACAACTCGTGCTCAGCCAAAACTTGTGTGATTCCTTATCCCAAAAATGAAGGGCCCAACGAACTCCGACTAGAATCCTTGACTCACCCTTGAGTCAAGTGCTTGGTTATTTCATAGATTCCAGGAGCATCTACTGTTTTCCCTTGTCCTCCTTTTCTTCTTCCTTCTGCTCTTCTATTTGTGCTTTCTCTTCTTTTACCTCTTCAAATGAAGGGACCAACTCTGGGACCAACTCCAAGGCTCTCTCCTTCACTCCTTGAAAGTTTCCAACTTTATCCTACCACTTCCTGGTGAGGAGTGATTCCTCTACAACAAACTGTTGGGTCTCCTCTTTACTATACCCCTTTGGCTTGGATGCCACCAAAAATTTCCACTCAAAATCTGTTGTTGCGTCAACTTGATGCATCTACATGTATGTTGCCTGAATGACAAGTCAAAAGTTGCACAAATCTTTCTTTGCTACGGAGTGTGCCTCAATGAGGGCATTCAGTTCATTTTTCGCTTGTTGGATTTGGTCGAACTTCTGTTGTTGCTCCATTGGATCCATAGTGGCCACAAAATATTCATTAAACACATGGATCTTGGTGTGCACATCCTCCAGGACCTTTTTGCATCGATCGATGATGCCCATCCAATTGCTGACTTCCCTAAAAATATTTGTGCATTCCATTGTGTGCTTGTGTAGTGTTGCTCGGGCATTGTTGCCTTGCAGTACTATCTTCTGCATCTACTCTTGTAGCTTTTGAGGCTGCTAATATGCTTCTTACTGAGTCTTTTGTAAGTGTTCTTCCAGATGCTCCACACGAGTGGGGACTTGTGTCCATTCTCCTTGGAGGAGCTCAATCTGATGCTCCGACTTTCCTGCATCACTGGCTTCAGAAAGTTGGGGTGCAGCCTTGCGAATCTCTGGCCAGGCTTCAACAAGCCTTTCTTGCACTCTTTCCAGTCTATGCTCAATCTGAGCCTTGGCCTGTTCTTCCTGATGTCTTGATGATTGCACAAGGAACAATTCCTCCCTTGCAACCTCAACATAACTTTCGGCCTGCTGGAGTCTTTGCTCCAGTTGATCAGTTGATGCTCTGATCAGTCCAAATAAGTGTGTCACTAGCCACTATACCAGGGCAATGGATGAAGGATCTACGTCTCTATGTGCTCATGTCTATAGTGGGAGTCCACTAGTCGTTGAATGCTCCGAGCGGCTCTCTACCTCCTCCTATGTTGATGGTCCTGGCGCGATCCTCAACTTTAGCACTAAAGGTAAGAGAGTCAGAACCTATGTTATGGTTATGCATAGTTGCATCAGTTCTACGCATTGATGAGGGTTCTGGAGAACCCACTCCATCTGGTCACATGTGGATCTTGCGCTTTGCCTAGTTGTTGATTATGGTTCCTTCTGAGCCAATATTATCTCCTACTCTTTTGTTGCATCTTCTTCTTGCGTTGTGATTTCTTGGGCACCCTTAGCCTTGGCCGGTGAGGATATCTGCTGG
Organism: Picea sitchensis; assembly: GCA_010110895.2. Lineage (NCBI taxonomy): Eukaryota > Viridiplantae > Streptophyta > Pinopsida > Pinales > Pinaceae > Picea > Picea sitchensis. Next base: position 22,047 of record SNQJ01S0036390.1, read on the forward strand.
TTTCTTTGGGTGTGTGGATCCTTCATAGTTTGGGTGTCTTTTTCTTGTCCCATAAGCTTGGTCTGTTGTTCCTAGATGTCTGGGTTTGGACCAGTCATCTTCATGCTCATACTCTGCTCTGGTACTTTGGGGTTTGGACCAGAAACTTCTGGTCTCATATTAGGAAACTCTTGGGTTATTTATGGGAGTTCTCACTTTTATTTCCCTGGCTGATCAAGCTGCATCATCTCTGGGTTTGTGGTCTGGGGTGGACTAGTGGTTTCAGGATTTGACGACTGAGGATGTGGTGGTGATGGAGGGTGCTCAGTGATGAATGTGGATGGAAATGTTTCAAGCTCAGTGTCATCCTAAATGTGGATGATGGGGCTTGGTTTGACCACTGAGAGGGTGCGAGGGATGGCTGATGTAAGGGGTTGGGGGTTCATAGTTTTATTCGGTGAAACCCCAGTTCTGAGCTTCTTCATCATTGGTTCATTAATGAACACAACACTCAAGCTATGGTTGACGTCCTCACCTGAAAACACAGAATTAGCTGGCAGCGGACGAAGGCTCGGTAGCGTTCTTTTATTACACTCTAAGAGTTGCATCTTTTCTTCATCCTCAGAGTATAATTATGTTGCAGCTTCTTTCTTCTGTGGCTCTGGGCCTGAGCTCGATCCTGCCCCTGCTTATTTTTCTTTCTTCTTCAGCAGCTCTGCAAGCAAAGTATAGTGCATCCCTGACTTGCATGGGTATCATTTGACTCTTGGCCATGATATTACTTCTTTGTCAAAGGCCTCCTCATCTAGATAGAACGACAACATCCTTGTGTGGAAATCTTCCCTGCTAACATGTCTTGGCCATACAAACATATGGTTTCGGTTCATGCTGAATACAATGTTTCTTGTATTGCAGTTGAGGATCTCCCGTGGAATACGCAACCTCTATGTTGTGTCTATCAGACTGTTGTACCACTTATAAAATGATGCGATATTGAAGGCTACATTATCCGAGTCCTACCTGGATTGCCAGGGCTCAAACATCTTCGCCATGCACCCCTTGTCTAGTAGCGCCAAATTCCTTCCCATAGGTGGATTCCACTTGAACATTGTGAATGCCAGCAATAGATATCCGTAGGTGAAGGTTATTCCCTTATCCTACACTTCATCGCATGCCACTAGTAGTTCCTCCAGTAGGTAACTACACTAATTGAACACAACGTCGTTGGCGCAAAAGTCTGCTACTGATAATGCATCTAGCATGCATTCTCCCTTGTAGTATGATCTCATAAACTTACTGGCTATGATGTAACAACCATTCTAGATTGTCTCTGGTAATATGGGGTCAATTACTGTTGTGCATCCCCCCCTCTTTGTGTTGAAATTTTCATACAAGCTGAGCTCTCCTTTCTTTTTGTCGTGCTTACTAGGACCCTGGAATCCTTTAGACACATCTTATCCTTCGACAGACAATCCTGTAAGTTGATGTATGTCTTCATCATGGATTGTATACCACTTATCCAACTAGAGACTTCTGTCATGCACCCTACTTATCATAAATTTTGTGCACCGTACAACCTCACCAGTGGTACCAAATACGGGTAGGTCTCTAAGGTTCATGATGGTCGAATTGAACAAGTTGACAAAGTCTGGTTTTGGCACAAATTTCATGCCTCCGAACATGTTTGGAGCCATCTCCCAAAAGACATTTGTGTGCATCTAGGGGAACAAAACTGAATCTTTTAGGTCAAGATCGAGGATCTTAACATGCTCCACCTTCCCTTTTAGATCACCCACGACCTCGACTCGGGGGTTGTAGGGATCGTCTGTTACCACATATTTAGACATGGCACTTCAACTTGCTACAGCTTTCGGCATTGTGGATTCTGAGTTATCACAACTTCTGCGGTAGGCTAAGGACTAGGGTCATGACTACGGGTTTCACAATTGTACAGGCTGGTTCTCTCTACTGAATTCGGAAATGGCTAAGTTCTTTGAAAACGATGCGTTCTTGGGTGAGTTCTTTGGCTTAGCAGGTAATTTTAGCAATAACTATTGTTCATCATGATCGTATGGATGCAACTGGATCTGAGTTGTTCGATAGGATGGTTTAACGGAGTAAATCCTATCAGGCGATTCTGACATTTACTTGCGTGAGTGGGATAGGGACGTGGTCGGTTTCAGACCTTTCCGTTTGGTGGGTGGGAATCCCGGCGTGAACTCTGATGGAATATTTGTGTATCACGGCTTTATGTCTTAACTAAATTTAGACGGGGTACCGTAATGGCAATAAAGGCTATGACTAGACTGGGTTTGTGTGGTACATGGACTCAGATCATATTTGGATTCGTTGTCCCCATCATATTAATGACTATCATTAATGGATTCTCTTATGCTTCACATCCTACACTGCTGACTCATTAGTTCTTTATCAAACAACACTTAAACAGAAAATGAACTATGTTTCATGGCGCAACACTACGCACATCGACTTTATTAACTGAATTTACAGAAATTTCAGAAAACTCAAATCTAACTATTATACATGCTCCTTTGGACTAGAGCAACAATACCTTTTTCTCAGTTTTGAGACATATAGGACTTCAGGTAAGCATCATTTACCCATCTTGGTCATAGCATACCATCTAGTTGTGCGAGTTGGACTGCTCCTGAGGGTTGGATTTTCACAATTATAAAAGGTCCCAACCAATTCATGCACAACTTTCCAGGATGCTTCTGGTACCGACTGTCATACAGTACAACCTTGTCTCCTTGCGTAAATAACTTGGTCTTAATGTGTCTGTCATGCCAAGATTTTTGTCTTGCTTTTTCAACTACCTGATGGAAGTCTGCTAGAAATCTGGTCTCCTTGAGTTCCTGTAGCTCCATAAGTCTCTACGCAACTGATTCCTCCTCTGACATATGTGTAATCTATTGAATATACAAACTTGAAGTGATGAATTCTGCAGGCACCACTACCTCTTTCCCATCAACTAGCTAGAACGATGTGTACTTGTGGAGTTTCTTTGTGGTTGTCCTGTAAGCCCATAGTACTGTTGGGATTCTGTCATCCCAATATTTCTAATTTGCACAACAGACCTTTGTCAAGCCTCTTTCTAGAATCTTGTTGAATGCTTCTACTATTCCATTGTCCTACGAGTGGTAGGGGCTGCTTTTGTGATGTTGGATCAGGAACTCTGTTGTAATCTTTGCTATGGTGCTACTAATGAAATGAGCTCCCTGATCGCTGGTTAGGATCCTAGGAAATCCAAAATGACTGATAATATTCTCAAAGATGAACCTGGCAGCAGTATCGATCGAACAATCCTAAACAGCTGCTACTTCATCCCAATGCATAAGGTAGTCAGTTGTGATGATGATGTACCTAGTCTTTGAATGCTTGGTTGTAGGGTTTATTGGTCCAATTAAGTCAATTGCCCATTTCTCAAATGCTTGTATATATTGAACTGGTTGCAGTGGTAATTCATATCGTCATGATGGCTTACCCACTCGTTGACAAACATCACATGATCTAGCATATAAATTTGCATCCTTGAAGAGTGTTTCCCACCAAATTCTAGCTTGTAGAACTTTATGTGCAATGGAATTTCCTCCTATGTGACCTCCTGCAACTCCACTGTGGCATTCCTAGAGTATATCCTATCGTTCATGATCCAGGACACATCTTCTGAGGATACTGTCTATTCCTAGTTTATACAACTGTCCGATGATAAACTGATAATCTGCTGCTCTAACGACCATGTGGCGTTTCTGGGTTGCGGAATATGTTTCTAGGTAGGCCCCTGTACTTAATAAGATTGTTATGTCCTCCAGGTACTCTGGTATGGCCTCAACTCGAAACAAGTCTGCATCTGGGAGCTGATCATCCACTGCTCTACCACTTTCCCCTGACTCTAATCTGGACAGGTGATCAGGTCCTACATTGCATCTTCCCAGCTTAATGATAAATTCAAAGGAAAAGTCTTGAAATAACAACAACCATCTACAAATTCTCCCTTCCAACATAGGTTTGTTAACTAGATATTTCAATGCAGAATGATCAACAAAGAACTTGAAATGAGAACCTAACAAATAATGTCTAAATTTATGCAAAGCATAAATCATGGCTAAGCCCTCCCTTTCGGTTGTTGTGTAGTTGTGCTCTGCTTGCGACAATTTTTGACTCACAAAATAGATAGGATGATCCATAGCTCTGTCTCCAGGTTGCGTTAAGATAGCTCCTAAGGCAATTCCTGAAGCATCTACAAGGACGTGAAATTCGTTCTCCGAGTTATGGAATATCAGAATTGGTGATGTGCTGAGCTTCTCCTTGAGTGTTTCAAATTCTTTATCACATTCTGGAGTCCATTGGAACTTTTCATCCTTTTTCAGTAGGTTTTCCAGAGGTGCAGTAATGTTGGCATATCTTCGGATGAACCTACGATAATAACTTGTGTGTCCCAACATGGAGCGCAACTGTTTAGCATTCATAGGTGGTGACATATTCACAATTACTGCAACTTTTTTTGGGTCTACCAATACTCCTTCTCGGAAGACTATGTGGCCAAAAAAAATCCCATGTGGTACACAGAAGATACAATTTCTGAGATTCAATGAGATCTGCAATTCTCTGCATCTGTCAAACATTAGCCATAACAGTGCTACATGTTCCTTGAGCAGGCTATATATCGTCCAATTATCCATATAGACTTCTATAAACTTGTGAATGAACTCTCTAAAATCTACTATTACAATCCTAGAGAAAACTCCAGTGGCGTTCTTTAAGCCAAATGGCATCACATTGTATGCGAAAGATCCCCATTATGTTATCAACGTGGTCTTCTTTTTTTCCTCTTCGGCGATCCTGACTTGGTGGTACCCTGAAAATCCATATGTGAATGAGTATGCTTCCTTCCCTGCAACCTATTTTAGCACCTTATCAGTAAAGGGTGTTGGGAAAGGGTCATGCACACAGGCAGAGTTAAGGCTTATAAATTCTACACAGACTCTAATATCCTCTATACCTTTCTTGCTTTGAATAACTATTGGGCTGACCCATTCTGCTTCTTCTATTGCAAAAATGAGTCTTTCTTCCAACATCTTATATATCTCCGTATTAACCTTCTCTTTTACTCTATGGTTAAGATGGTATGGTCTATGTCTCACGGGCTTGGATCCTGGTTTCAATTCAATTTACATTTCTCCCATAACTCCTTTGATTCCCTTTAACTCTGAAAAAGTCTTTGGGAACAAATCCTCATATTCCCGCAACAAACTCTGTATTTCTTGAATGGCTTGCTCATCCCAGTAGTCTCCCACCATAGCTATCTTGGGCTGCTCTGTGGTCCCTATATTGATTTTGCACAATTTTAATGGGTGATTGTAGGAGCTATCAGTCTAGCTGGGTATGATGTTCTGTATTTCTCTGTTCCCCTCTGTCTCTTTGATGGCTAGGTTTCTCAATTCCTCTAAGTCATCTAGGCTTTATGAATCCCTGCTAATATGATAACATTCTATAGGTTTCTCAGTTGAGGGAAGGTGAAGGTTAGTCTAAAGTTCTTGGCTATGTTTGGCACATACCACTAAGTTTGATTTCTGATCACCATTATTTGTAAAAAGAAATTCTTTGATCTTTTGCAGGACTACTTCAAGCTCAGGGTACTTACTTGTAAATGAGAATTCTTTGCAAAAAGGAGCTGCCAATGTTTGCGAGTCATTGGTTTGTCTTCTGGTTTCTTCCTGTATAAACCAAGATTTCGGGATTGGACCTAGAGAGTGGGGAAATATCTGAACCCATAAGTGAGAGGGTATTACCGCATCTTGCCACTATGTCACGCACTATTCAATATGCACTCTAGGATCTGATTCTCTGCTGAATAGTTGCACAACTTGGAGATCTGTCTGCATCTCTGATTCCAATTGCTCCTTATTCTGGAACATATACTTGATATCTTGATTCACATTATCCCAAGTTCTGAGTAAGGCTTTATGATTAGCCCACCATCTGGAAGGGGTGTCCTAAAAAGATACATCTACTACCAGGATTCTTTGATCTTCTACTACCTTTTCTTCCATGTTGAGAAGAAAATTGTCTAGTTCTGAGGTGCCATCGTATATTGGGTGTTCTCTAACTTCAGTCCCAACCCATCTGGTTACTCTGACAGTTGCACATCTTCTTGATAATCTTTCATATGAACCTTGTTACCAACTGTCAAAAGCCAATTCTGAATCTTCGTCTGCTGACTGTATGCTTCTCCAACTTATTGATCCATCAACTGTAGGATTTATATAATCGTCTCTTATTCCTACTATTACAGTGTACAACTGGTCCAAGTCTTCTCCCTCCATATTATTGTCTATTGGCTCTGTATACCTGGGTCCTACATATGGATCCAAAGGTTGAACTACCTTGATTCCATGAGCCTCAAATCTCATGGTGTATTTCTTTAAGTCGATTACTACATATTTTTCATAGGCCCAATCAATGCCAAGTAGTGCAGGGTAAGGGTCTTTGTCTCCCATATCAATGACTTCAAATTCAACCACTGTCTTTACTCCTGCAACATCTATTTCCACATTCTCTAGTCTTCCTATGGGGAAGATACAATATTGTTTTTCCATTCTTAACTGAATTGGGGAATATGTCAGCCTAGGTTTTCCTAAGCCTTCCTAGGTTTTCTTAGGTAGAATGTTCACATCAAATCCTAGATCCAACATGATGTCCTTAATCTCAAATTCATCTAACTGGGATACTAGTCTGAATTTTTTTCCAGTCCACACTTTTCTTCTCTACACTCTCTAAGTACTATTCTAAGGAAGATTATCCCTTATTATTTCTTCTAGGGGTTCTTCGTTCCCTAAAACTAGGTATAGTGCATTATGAAACTTTTCTGTTAGTTGATCATTCCCCAGAATGTCAGAGAATAATTGAAACCAAAGGTCAACTATGTTTTGAGGTTTCTCAGGTTGTCTCAGTATGACTACAGGGTTTTTGGGTGTAGGGGGTGAAGCAGGGACTTGCACCATCTTAGGATAAACAATAGGCTGTGGTGGTTTCTCTCACATCTCAAGGCTAGGAATATTCTGAAATACTTCTATGGCATCTTTAAAGAACAACTTCTATTTTAGAGGATCATACCTATCTTCTTTAGGTGTTGCTTTCTGGATCTGAGGTAGAGTATTAGCATCAGCTCCTATCTTCGCTCCTTCTTGAGTAATGATATTAAGGTTGGGAAATTGTCCCTTAATAACTCTCTTGATTTATGAACTAAAGAGGTTAGTTCCTCATTGTCATACCCTATCTTCCCATTTTGCAATTAATTATGGGAAGTCTTCAGTTGCATTCTCGTTGGTTCTGCAGTGAGAGCACCATGGTCGCCTTTGATGAGGACAGTCTCTAGCCATCTGACCTTTCTCATCACAGTTATAACATCTGCTTGGCCCTCTTACCCCAGTTCTTCCTCCTCTGAAGTCTCCTCCGGTTCCACCTCCTCGACCTCTTCCTAGTCCCTGAGGGTTTTCATTCACCCTAAATGTTGTTTGGTCTAACCTGTCTACAAGTGCATCCAATGCTTTACATTGATTGGTAGTATGTGTGGTAGATACAAAGAAATCACAGTGTAGTGTATTTGGTATTGTTGAATATTTGTGCATAATGGGGCACTGTCTTGGCCCATGCCCATGGATTCAAATAATTTCACAATACTCAGTTGTTGTTGCTTCTTGGCCTCCTGGAAAAGCATGATACGGGTTGGGGTTATGGAATGGTAAGTTCGTAGACACTTGCGCAAATCCTCCTGTGGGTCCTAGTGGGGTTACCATTGGATTCTGAGGAGGTTCCATTCACCTTATTCATGGACATTTGTTCACTAGATGTCCTTCTGTATAACATCTAGTGCACCAAACCTGTGGTTGTCTTGTTCTGGGTATCGTTAGCTCTTGAATATTTTCTGTAAGCGTCAATATTTTCCCTTGTAGTTGTGCCAGATTCACATCTGTTGGGGGTCTGGTCACTCTTAGGCTCCTAGGGTATCCCACCATGCCTTCAATATTCATCGATTGTTCCAAGGTGTATGTTAAAGTGGCTATCTGTTGTTGCGATAGTGGAATCCTAGTCAGAGGAAACAATCCATGAATGTACCATTCCCTTTGATGTTCCTCATGGATTAAATGTCCCAACCTCTCGATATCATCTTTAAACTTTTGGCTATATTCCCAGGCCGATTCACCTTCCCGTTGTTGGATCTCGCACAACTGAGACAGAGCCTGCTGTTCAGACTGAGGTAGTTTGAATTCTGCTATGAACCTTGTCCATACCTGGCCAAGAGTGAACACTTGACCTTGCATTCCTGGCACTCCTAGCTCAATGATATTCATGTACCACTTGAGAGCGCGACCTTTCAAGGTAGTCTGGAACTCGACCAACTTGTTCACATCCGAGGTCCCTCTGGATATCTAGATTGCTTCACACAAGAACCAGTGATGCTCAACATCTTCATCTCCCTTACCCCAAAATTCTGGGTATCGGGCAATTGAACCTCCCACATGGCCAACCACTATTGATTATATTGTTCTTATTAGTATAAACCCTAATGGTCATGCTTGCGATCTACCAGCGGATCCCAATATCCTCCATATACTCATACTTCCTGGTTGCGACTGACTAACTAATTGTAATGGAACAGAACTAGCATGAGAAGGTAGTATCAAACTTACCACTTGTATGGAAGACACTTGGGGTATGGATGATTCAGGGTTGGCGCCACTGGATTCAAGGTGGTTTTCTTTGATCTGGGGGGTCTCATTTCATCCAATGGAATGATCCCTTAAGCCGTATTCTCGATCTCTTCTTTTATCGGGGCCAAATCTTCTCTTTCTTCTTCAAGATTCATGTCTAATTCTTCCTCTCTTACGTCTACATCTTTTCCTTCTTGTCCAACCTCTTGGGGACTTCTTTCTCTCTACACTTCTCTCTCATTTAATATTTAATTGGCCAGTCTTTCCTATCTTCTCATCTTCTGCAACTCTTCCATCTGTCTTTCCTCTACTTCTCCTGATCCAACTTCTTTCCTCAACTTTTCGGACTGTCTTGTTTCTTTCTTGATTTTCACGCCAACACTTCTCAACTATTGATCTAGATTTTATGAGAAGAACGAAATGAATACAGATTATTAACAGGTGCTTAACAAAAAATAACAGAGATACAGTAAAACAGGTTTTCTATTCAATAACGAAATAAGTTGAAACTGTAAAATGCAGCGGAAACAAGCTTGCTGGAATGGTGGCGGCTTATCTCTGAGAAGATATGTGACGGCAACGTGCATTCGCAAGAAGAGGGTTACAATGAGGCTCTGAAGGCCTTTTTACAATAAGCAAGAATGCCAAAAACCCTAGACATCCAAAAACCTAACCATAGGAGATGAAACACCAAAAGTCATGTGGGCCATGTTTGGGTAAGTGTCAGGCTGCTAAATTAAAGATTTTAAATGACCTGAAACACTGAATTGTCAAACCAGGGTAAGTAAACTTTGAGATGCTACACTATATGTGCGGGTAAGATTCTAATCCCTATCTAAAAACTATCTTTAGAAGAAAACACAAACTCACTCTGAGAAACTGAATCCTAATGACTATCTTGAAACTTATCATTTCCTATTTAATTCATCAACAGAAAACAGTCCTATGCTTAAGTGCTTATGCTTCTATTTCTACTCTAATGTAATTTCATAAGACTATCTACCACTACCTTTAATCATCTATCATCACCATTTCTATCTAAGCCATGACAGAAAGAGTATTTCCTAAAATGCATTTAATCTAAACATAAAAAATAAATCTAAATCTGTCTACAGGAAAACAACGAAATACCCTACTTACCCTACTGGTACCGGAAGCTTCCTCTAAGTTAATTTCAACCTAACTATCCTAACTAAGAAAAGTAGCCTAACTATCTAACAAATCAAAGTACATTCAAACTCTAAGTTATGTTCGAATTGAAACTGGAAACCAATCAAACCTAGTTCATGCTCTAAACTCTACATAAATCAACCATGCGTTCAATACTCATCAACGTAAAAGATATCAATATGCTGGAAATGATACAGTTGAAGAATAATTAAACACGATTCTGAACAAGTTAATTTCCAAACTCTAAGCTAACATGCATGTAAATACGAAAACACTAAAATAAACTAAGTCTAAGACAGAGAAAAGCAACGACTTGAACCTGTTTGGTGGGCCCAACCAAAAGGTACAAACGCTGTAAGGAACAACCAGAACTACCTATATCATTCTACGCAACCACTGTGTATACTTCACGCTCCATGTACTCAAAGAGATAACTCAAATTGTATGACAGTGAAATAACATAACGCAAGACAGATTATATTTAGAAATGTGTTTCATAACATAACATAATCCAACCCGTTCTTAGGAGTGATCTTCTGTTTATATATATAGATCCTCCTCCATAACAGTTTAAAGCAAAAATACATTTTAATTCAAATGGATTCAAGATCCGAAAATAACTTGAGATCAGTTAAAAAACGGTCTTCACATCTTCGTGACACGTAGTGTCACGAAGTGTGAATCATGAAATATTATAACTCTGTTCTATAATTTTGCCTTCAATCATCATATGAGTGATGACTCCATCTATCATGTAAATCGCCTGTCTCCCACTCTGGCCATAACGCACGAATCTTTAACAGCTTCGTTGGTATCTCCACGGGGTGCGAGCTAGTACCTGGTACTGGCAAATCCTATTTCAACATAGAAATAGTACCTAACTCAAGCCACATTAGTTTCAATATTAATTTAAAGTATCAAAATACATAAAAATAACTTGAAACGTAAAAGTACCTTGAGTAACCCCATTGAGTGGTAAAGAGATGTCAATTGTATCAAAACAAGGCCAGAAGGGGTGGTACTGGTTATGGAAATGGAGGTTTTTGTGATATAATATAGGCAAAAACATGATCAAAACTGGAGACCAACATGCCCCCACACTGAAGTCTTTGCCTGTCCTCAGGCAACAAAAAGTCAAAGACTGGTAGCAATCAGAGGGTTGCAACAGTTGCAACCAACATTTGTAGCCTCTTCTGTTTCTTTATATTTCTGATTTCTTTCTTGAGGACTCGGTTGATTATGATATGCTTTTTGGCAGTCTTCTGTAGTTTCTTGTTCCTTTGGAAAAGACCCTTATTCCTCTGTTTCAATCTGTCAATTTTGGACAAGATATTAGTCACCCTGACTTTCATGAGCTCATTCTCTGTTTTTATATGTCGATCCAATATAGTGTACTCATGTAGCTTCTCTTTTAACCTGTTATTCCTGCCTTCTAGTCTTGCTACCATTGGTTTCAAGGATCGACTGGAGGAAATTTCACAATAGGTTTCAAATGTTTGATCATGTCCTGGTTGTGGTTGAGGACTAGAAGCATGAGTGAACACATCTAGACTTTGAGCAGGGGTGGTAACTCTATCGGAATTATGGTCTGTACTGAGTTCAGGAGTGAACCCATTTGGACTTTTTTCATAGGTGTCAACTGGATCTGGATGATCTGGACTGAGTGCAGAAGTGTCAACTGGATCGGGATTGTCAACTGGACTAGGTTCAGGAGTGAACTCTCTTTGTATCCGAGCAGGGGTACCTGTTGGTACTGGAATTGGCTCATTCTGCTCAATTCCTTTAGGTGCAGTAGCCTGCCAATCCATTTTATGAGTCTTTCGAATTAATTGGGACAGAGTCCAAGTCATTTCAGAGGGCTCTGGAGCCTCCTCATGATCATCCACACTTTCTAACCTCTCCTGTGGTGGGTAACTGGGCACAGAGTTATCCATTCCTAACAATGTGCTTTTGCATTTTCGTTTTGGATTTCTCCTAGGTTTGTCAGTTAACTCTGCCAGTTCTTCCACATCGATTATGTTCTCAGCAGCTAGGGAAGAACTTTGAATTCTAGCATGTGCCTCTGTAGGAGTAGTATTCTTCACAATTTCGTCATTGGTTTCTACTCCTTCAGACCCATGAGCATGTTCTGGATCAGGGTTTCCAGTACTGGCTTCAATTGTGCTATCGGGTATGTTCTCAGGGTTAGCACAGACTTTTGTCGGGGTTTTAACCCTCTTTTTCCTAGCGTTCAACTTCTTCTGTGGGGGAGCAGGCTTAACACTCCTATCTTTAGACTTGGCAGAGGCTAGGGTTTTGACAGTGAACATATCCCACGTTTCTTGCTTCTTGGATAGTGCAGACTTAATCAATATCTTAATTAGACCGAAATGAAATAGACTTCCACGAAAATCTTTGGCCTTTCATACCTGTTCGGCCATCTTTTTTAAACTTTTCAACAGAAAGAAGGGTATGTTCAGATGATTACCTTTGAAGTGTAACAGGAGTTAGGCATGGCAGGGAAATATGATGGTGTACCGTCCTTCACACGTGAGGTAACGTTGGAGGATGGCTAACAATTGAGCCCACTGTGGTTCCAACCATGACCGCGATGTTCCCTCGGACCACTGTGTTTCCCGGTACTGTGGTTTCAAAAGCTGAGTGTAGAGCTATTTGTCAACAGGCTGACCCTTTGTCCATCTCTGGCCAGTGGTGGGAAATTGAATTGCCTCTGAAATGAACTTCTCCGTGACTTCGAACTCGAGCTCGCCCACTTTAGCGAACCCACCCTCAAAATGCAGAGAAAACTGGAGCGTAATCGCATCGTTATATCCATCAAATTTCTTCAGGAACGGCTCCCAACCTACTTTCTTAAAAATATCTCTGGTTGCCTCATATTCCGGAAGGGCCTCTAAGTCTGTGTATGTTTCCGGTTCATGGCGATTTTCCACCATGGTTCCACTTGATACCACAGGGAAGGTCTATGTGTGAGCAGCGAAATTTGGATGAGGGTGACGAAGGAAGAGAATGTGATGAAGGATGTAGTAGGGAGGAAAATCATTGGAGAACATTTGAATTGTCGTGGGGATCGATGGTGTGTAGAAAAAATGATGATAGTCGTACCTGAATGTAGAGTGTCATTATATCCGAGTCATGTTGAACTCAGCTCTGGTAATGTGGTGCATTTTTATGTTATGAAATGTTGAGGTGGGTTGATTCATTAGGTACAGGTCGTGGGTATGATTAAACATTATGGGGTAAACAAGGCATCCTTAGTTCAAACTATTAATATGCAAATTAATACAGTAAATCAACACGAACTAAGCATACCTGAGTTAAGTTACCTATCCCCATCGTTATGCAGTTCTTGCTGTAGAATTCTTCTTTTGAAGTCAAGTCTGGATCTGAAGGGTGTGAAAATGGTAGTTGTTCTGGTACTTCTGATGACCCTGTAACCGATGAACTCTGTGCTGGTACTGACTGGTACTGAGGAAACACTCAGGAATCTGCAGAGAAATTTTACCCATTATATCCTGCTGAGAAAATTTCCTGTTTATAGTAGCAAATTATTTGATGAGGATTCCTGAACCTGGCTTTTATTCTGTCCTGAAAAAGATCAACTGAAATCATGTCTTCAACAGCTTCAAAGCTTCTAACTCCTGGTACAATTCTGGTTTGTGTGAATGATTGTTCTGGAGTCGAACACAAACATAAATCATCGGATTACCGGCCATTAATGAATGTCGTTAACCGATGCGAGATGACCCACCAGTGATGTCAATGGGCCGCAAGGTACCTACAGCACATCCTAACAGGTATGAATAGAGGTGTTGGTGTCAAGTCACCTGTAGGATCTATCAACCAAGAGACATTGGTGTATTCCCAAGGTTGTCAGCAAGGACATCTGCCATTGAGGCATGCAGAGTCCAGGGTGCTAAATAATCTCTAATCTCTGCTCCAG
>SNQJ01S0036391.1:0-44161 GCA_010110895.2 Picea sitchensis
AAAAAATTAATTAATTAATAACATATAATTAATTAAGGTTATATAATAATTAATTATAATTTAGCTAATTTTTAGGATTATTTATGAAATTATTCATATTAATAAGTAAAGGGTCATTACACAATCTTCCCTTGAAGAGGATTGCTCCTCTTCTCTGAATTTTTTGAAAACAGAACCAGAAAAACTCTACTCTTATACTCATACCATTTTTCTTATAGTAGATTTTGTTCTCCAAGAGTTGTTTGTAGAAGGAGAAGAAAATCTTGCCCTGTTGCTAGGGTAGATTTACAAAGACTTCTATTTTCCCGATCCATCCGATTTTAATAAGACTCCACTGGGAAGGTTCCAATTGATAGAAGATGAAGGAGATGAATTTCAAATCCAGATACTAGTTCATTAGTCTGCTTCATGAACTATTGTTTTTCTTCATCTTCTCTTTCATGCTTTTCCCTTCGCGTGTAAAGAGAATCAATTTTTGTTTTGTATATTCAGAAAATCATCATCCTTCTTGTATATATCCTCCTTTAGAAGAAGAAGATCGACATACTGCTTATATTGTAGATGTTGATTCAATATCCTCATCATAGCTTGTTCCTAAAGATGATTCTTGCATTCCCATTCCTATTGAATCTGATCACTCTTTTGATTTTGTAGAGATTGAAATTGATTCTAAACTCGTCCAGAACTCAGCATCTTTTGGCATTATTGTTGAACCCTGTCATCAGCCTATTAAATATCATGATAAACTCACTGCTTTTCAAATTAAAATTAGGATGAAGATGTTCAAGCCTTTAAGGCTGCCCTATCCCCTTCACCCTTATCCTCTTGACTATTATGAATATCTTCCCTGGTTTTCTGGAGAGAATCAAGTTTCAACTAAGAGGCACATGAAATCCTTTGAGGATTTTGTTGAGCGATTTGAGATTGTTCATGAAGATGTGATCATGAGATTTTTCTCCAAGTCTTTGATCATAGATGTTGTTGCATGGTTTAAGGGTCTGAGAATTGATTCTCTTGTCTCTTGGATCGAGTTCTCTAATGCTTTCATGAAGTATTGGGGTGAGTACAAATCACTAGATTCACATCTTGTTGATTTGTATGCTTTGAAGAGAGAGCAGGGTGAAGCTTTGTCTATATTCAATTGAAGATTTTACAGAATATGTTATGGGTCTTCATTCAGAACTTGTCCTTCTTCTGCTAGAAAGGAAGTCTTCATCCTTAACCCAGTTGTTTCAAGATGCTCAAGAGGTAGAGGAGAATATTAGTGCATCCAGGAGGATCTGAATGCAAGTTGACTCTAAAAATCTGCAAGCACACAAAGAAGTAAATTGTCAGTATGGTTTAGATTTTGAGCATGAAGGTAACGAGTTTGAAGTAGTTTTGGAACAACAACGAGCATATGAGTTTATTTCAGATTCAGGTCAGAATTCTTCAATATATGCTGAGTGCTCTAGAAACAGGTATGATTTAGAATGTTATGATCAATTTGCTAACTAGGATGAGCCTATGATAACTGAAGATTTCATAGGCAATTATATGTTTTTAACTGATCCTTATTCATATGATTTTAACATTG
Organism: Picea sitchensis; assembly: GCA_010110895.2. Taxonomy (NCBI): domain Eukaryota; kingdom Viridiplantae; phylum Streptophyta; class Pinopsida; order Pinales; family Pinaceae; genus Picea; species Picea sitchensis. Next base: position 1,577 of record SNQJ01S0036391.1, read on the forward strand.
TTTTATCATCATCTTCTGAGCACTTTTATGAAGAGAAAGTTGTGATGATTGATGATCAAGATCTGAGATCAAGGGAACAAGAAGGTGGCCAGTCTTCTAGCAGAGGAATAGTCATGGCTGAGCAAGAGGTTGTTGTAGATGTGAAGAGGTTTCCCAAAGACTAGTATGTTTCTGATTTTCCTTTCAAGGATCCGGTGGCAACATTCATGGAGTTATACTTTTCAGAGAGCTTGAAAGTTTCAGATTTCATTAGTTCACCCATGTTTTCAGGTGAGTATGATTTTCGGAAAGAGTTCTTATCACTGTGGTTACTTTTCAAACTTCATATGTTGATCATTGACAAAGATGTGATTTATTTGGTATTAAAGTTGCTTGGATGGTTGTTATGGAAGTCATCCTTTACCTAGCCAAATTGTACATTTGGTTAGAGTAGGGTAGTGTAGTAAATAAGTTTTTTTCGAGCATTTCTTTCTTCCCATTTGCAGCAGAAATAACAGTTTTCTTGTGTGAATAAAGGCAAATTTTGAAGTTGTACAGATATCAGTTGCATAGGTTTGGAGATATTTTAGAGGTTGGTTTCACAAGTCAAATGACTCCATAGCCCAATGGTAAAGGATACAGGCAAGTTACAGGTTTGCAGAAGATCAGTTGCACAGGCCAAATGACTCCATAGCCCAATGGTAAAGGCTATAGGCAAGTTACAGGTTTGCAGAAGATCAATTGCACAGGCCAAATGACTCCGCCCAATGGTAAAGGTGACCGTAACTACTAGGTTCTTGGAAACCTCGCAGGGAGGTATCCATCCCAGTTGGAGCCAAATGTTAGGACTCAAATTTAATGGGCTTTTGAGAGCGTCTTTTATCTCTCTTTGTTTCACTTATTTCTTTTTTCAGCCTTTTAGCTAGTGTTTTAAGCCATTAGGTTCTTCATCGAGCTCTGGTTAATCCCTTTTTTCCCAATAGCCTTTGACTCTGCCCTGTTGATGAGCTATGTAAAAATGGTAGTAAATCCTTAGTTTATGTTTTGGGTCTTCAAATATCTTTGGTATATATTTAAAAAGAGTGGTGTGTGCATGTATTAGTGAATACCTTAACTTTAGGTTTACAAGCACATAGCACACATCATATCAAGGTCTATTAATCTATATGATAAATCCTATCGATCCTAAATATCAACTACATATATCTAAGCCACATGCAAGCTCATAATCCATTCACAAAACTCAAGCCACAAATAATTCACATGCCAAGTTGACAACCAAGTTCAAACGCCTAGTTCTATAGTCCATTTATCTCATCGATAAGTTTATTCTTCAAACTCTTTGCCAGGTCTCCAAGCTGAGATTACATATGTCAAAGGAAAAGCTCATATCAACGAGGTTGGAAGATTTATGCGTAGGTGAATGTGCCAAATGTTACAACTTTGCAAATATGGTAGATATCGGGTTTTAGAGGTCGACTGCCAGATCTAGTTAAAATGCTATCACTCCTGAATAACTGGATCTGCTCTCAGGATTTTTCGTTCTTCAAGTACATAGTATAGATCACGCCAACTACGTTAGAGTTGATAGATTTGCGAACATGCAACCATATGTCTCGAAAATAGGAAGGAACAAGACTGTATTGAATGGCGTATGATTTCAAAGAATGCACAGATGAATTGATTATAGGTTTAAAGGTATCATCAAGTGGATATGTCATATGTTTTCAAATTTGCAGATGAGGAGGACGGTGAATATAATATTCTTGAAGAAGCATTTATTGTGATGGATTTAGTAGCTGGGTGCGAGAAACAACAAAGCGTTTTAAGTTTGAGAAAGAAAAGTACCTTTTCGGTGGCTTAGGCGGACATTTCAACTGTTCATTAGCCACCAAAAGAGGAGCTTTCGGTGGCTAACAGGCTCACATTTTGGCTCTCCTAGCCACTGAAAGCGCAGAACATGGCAGAAAGATACCATTTTTGTACAAATCCAAGATTTTCTCACCCAGATGCCTCGAGGATGGTTTGTAATGATGGATAATAATTAAGGGCATTGGTTTTAGGTTTATGTTCCAACTTTCAAGGTGCTAGCAAGGAGGAAAAGATAAAATTGGTTATCTATTTTTGGGAAAAACTATCTTTTGCTAAAGATGACAATTTTGCCTTATCCATCAGCCTTGGAAGGCTTTCTAAAGTTGTCGGATTATGAGGATATGAAGACCATCAAAGATAAGGAGTTGACCTATTTTATAGGATCCTTTCCTATTTTCTTGTGTCAGTTTTTGACTTTCTATTTTAAGTAAATTTGATCCAGTATTCTAGGATCTGGGTATCTGATGTAAAGGCTATAAAGACACAAACTTTTGATGAACCAGGGGTTCGATTTTGAGTTCTACTATGTTGTATTTGTAATAGAGACCCTTTCCAATATATATTCAACCTGCAAGCTTCTTTCATTGATGTTGTCAGATCTTCTTTCTCCTTTCTGTCTATGCTTATGAGTGAATGCTATTCTTTGTATGTGTTTACATAATCCATTGGTGACTGTTATCTCACTATCTGATTATTGAGCAAAGGATCATAATTTATTATACTAGTTTCTAGACCCATCATATCTATTGTTTTACAAATGTATGATCTGGTTGATGTGATTAGTTTATGTTCTATTTGATACACACCTATCGGATTATATCTCTTGAAGGCCTTGCACTGTTTGAATATGCCTAGACAGTCTTGAAAATACAATCTAGTTAGTTAGATATTCATCTTGATCCAGTATTACCCATCATTGAGTGAACAATTGCAAGAATAGTTAAGTTACCAGGCATCTTTGAGATACAACCTAGAAGAGTTTCCTAGAGTGATAACAGGTAAGTTCATGATTGTATATTTGGATGATATACTCATCTTTAGCAAGACTAAAGGGGAGCATTTGAGACATTTAATGTTGGTGATAAGGAGGTTGCAGCAAGAGAAGTTTTTGATTAATCTGAGAAAGTCCTCTTTCATGAAGACATAACTCATATATTTGGGCTTTCTGATTTCTTCAAATGAGTTGAAGATGGATCCCTAAAAGGTGAAAGAAATTAGAGAATGGTCATCGCCAAAAAGTATATTCGAGTTGAGAATCTTCGATGGATTAGCGATTTTCTATCGGAATTCCATTAGAAATTTTAGTGGGATTAGTGCTCAAATGATGGATACGGTAAAGAAAAGACAAAAATATTTTAAATGGACAAAAGAGGCTGAGAATATCTTCAATATATTGAAGGAGAAGATAACGAAACAACCGATTTTGGTTTTACTGGATTTCGGAAAGACATTTCAGGTGAGATGTGATGCGAGTGGAGTTGCAATTGGAGTCGTCTTAAGCCAAGATAATAGACATGTTGCGTATTTTAGTGAGAAGATGAACGATGCTAAGAAGAAGTACTACACATATGATAAAGAATTCTATGCCATAATTCAAGACTTGAAGAAATGTAGGCATTATCTTGTACCGAAGGAGTTTATTTTGTATAGCGATAATCAAGCTTTACAATTCATAACCATGTAGGAGAAATTAAACCGGAGACATGCCAAATGGATAGAGTGTATGCAAAATTTCACTTTTTTCATTGAACATATTTCCGGTAATGTTAACAAGGTTGTTGATGCATTGAGCAAGAGATGTCTAATTCTACAGGAATTTCAAGTGAAGACCTTTTGGTTTGATCACCTTAAGGAAATGTATCACATTGATCCATATTTCAAAGAAGCATATGAAGCATGTGGAAATCCTTCACTCAGAGACATAATCTAGTGGGTCAAATATTTGATTCAGGATGGGTTGTTTTTCAAGGGATTCCAGTTGTGCATACCAAAGTGTTCATTGAGGGAAATTTGTTGAAGGAAAATCATAGAGGAGGTTTATCTAGGCATTTCAGCCATAAAAAAACATTTTCTCAGTTGAATGGTTTGTATTATTGGCCAATTATGAGAGCAAAGGTGAAGAGGTTCGTAAACATATGTAAGATTTGTTAGTATGCAAAGGCGAAGAAGCATAACACTGGGTTGTATCAACCATTGCCTATTCCAAAGAGGCCTTGGGATGCGATAAGCATGGATTTCGTGTTGGGATTGTCGAGAACACAAAGAGGGAGTGATTCCATATTTGTGGTAGTTGAAAGATTTTCGAAGATGGCACACTTTATCCCATGCCATAAGACTAGTGATTCAACGCATGTTGGAAATTTATTTTTCAAAGAGATTGTGAGACTCCATGGATTGCCAAGGAGCATAGTTTCGGAAAGGGACACCAAAATTTGTTGGTCATTTCTAGAGGACGTTATGGATGAAACTAAGGATAGAGATATCCTTTAGTTCTACATATCACTCGCAAAAAAATGGATAGAATGAAGTGGTAAATCGAAGTTTAGGAGATTTGCTGAGGAGTTTGGTCACTGAACACCATAGTCAGTGGTATTAGATTCTAGCACAAGCGGAGTTTTCATATAATGACTTAGTGAACATAAGCACTGGGAAGAGTCCATTTCATATAGTGTATGGAATGAATCCGAGGGGAGTGTCAGAGTTGAGAATCCTAGAGTAGACTGAATTTAGGAGCACTAGAGTCGAATACATCGTTGCAAAAAATGCAGGAACTTCGTAATCAGATCAAGGAGCAGTTAAAGAAGAGAAACAGTGAATATCAGCATCAAGTTGATCAACACAGGAGGAAGCTTCAATTTGAAGTTGGAGATCAAGTTCTAGCATATTTAAGGAAGTAGAGGTTTCCAAGGGGAACATATAATAAGTTGAAGTTGAAAAAGATAGGACCGTGTAAAATCTTGAGAATATTTGGTGAGAATGCTTATGAGATAGAGCTGCGAGAGGATGTGGGTATATTGCCCATATTCAACATTGTAGACCTGCATCCATACAGGGGAGATATAGCTGGAGAATCCGAAGATCAGAGGGAGAAGCAATGGGAGAAACAAATGCATGTAGCAAAGAATTCACAGATGCAACAGATCATAGATCAGTGAATTGGTAAGAAGACCAAAAGAAAAATATATTTTGAATACTTGGTCAACTGGAAAGGATGACCAGTAGAGGATGTCAGTTGGGTTGGTGAAATAGATATCCAAAAGAATGGAAAATCAGTGCAGGAGCTCATCGACAGGATCCCATAAATTTTTCAGCCAGAGGAGTATGATGCAGGAGCATCGCTAGAAAAGAACAAGCGGGGGACAGTTGGGTGCACTAGCGTGTATTTCAAAATATTTTGAATTCCAAAGTTGGCGTATTAATGTAAAATCTAAAAACTATTTTCATTTATGAGCATCTTTAATGATCGGAGGTCGAGCCATCGCATAATATCGATGAGAGAATGTATTTTTGTTTAATGTGAAGGATTGCAGTACAGATCTAGAGCTTTCGCTCTTATCTGTCTGACTCAAATATTTATTGTAATAAATGTTAAGTAGTTAAAATATTTTATTTCGATAGGATAGTTGTAGAGTAGTTGGAGGTAAAGGCTCAAAGAGAACCTCTTGTATAAAGCTTTGTAATGTTTCCAAGAAGAGGATGTTGAATCTATTGTGTAGATTTCCATTTTAGTTGTTGGCTCTCTGGTTGTTGAAAGACTGCTAATAGAGGATAGTCCTGAGGAGCCATTGAATCTATTGTATATAACTGTTGAATGAATATAACAGAGGAGTATAGTCCCAAATGTGTGGTGTCGATGCATTTGTCTGAATGAGTGAATGGTAGACTTCCTGTCTTATTTTCAATTCCCCGTTATTTCTTGTTCTTGTATCTATGCATGAATTTACATGGTTAGATGTATGAATCTGTGAGGTTTTAAAATAAGTTTCAATTGTTTCTCTTCCACGAGCGAGTGCAACAAGTTCATGGTGTCTGCAAGGTGTGCTTGACTAAGTCTGTTTCGACTCAAAGCTCAGAAGAGGTAGCGTGAAACTTATGTACGCAAGGAGTGCATAGGCATCTTCAATGGGTGCATGACAGAGTCTCAGACTCATAAGTTTAGGAGGAGTAGCGGGATTTTAGTCATAGAGAAGTGGTTGGAGGACAGTCACAAGGAGTGCAAAAATCATCCACATAGGAGTTGAGCGTGGAAGAGAATCTGTTGCAAGGTGTGCACAGGTCGATATTTCGACTAATTGTCAAAGAAAACGTTTTGAGGGACGAAGAAGTCGAGGAAACCAAGATCAGGAGGGAGAGCTACAATTCTTCAAGGGGAGGAATTCTTAAGGTTTCACCAAAATATGTGAACGATATCTGTTATGAAGGGAGGTGATTCATTCCAGATCGTCAGATCTCGGAGAACTACATGGAGGTCAGCCGTAAGGTGTTTCGACACTTCGTAGTTCGGGAAATTTGTAGGTATCGTAAGAGGGGAGTCTCAAATTCATGAATTTGCGAAGAGATCTCAACCGCTATCTGTGAATAAGGCACGTGGCAGTGGATCAAGAGGTCCAGAAGTCGGAAGTTCGGAGGTTTGTGCACAAGGTGAATTGGAGTTTCACGAAGTCGCAAAACCCAAAGCGTTGTCGAGCCATCAAAATTAAAGGAGACACGGGACGCAAGGTTCAGAGTTCGGAAGGAGAACGCTTCGAGAGGAACCAAAGTAGGAGATCGAGATATCCCTGAAGCCCGAAGTTGTGAAGGGGATGGTCCACAGTCATAACCCTTGGTCACGGAGGAGAAAACAGACGTGTGAATAGTGGTTTTGGGTACCCACAGGGACCCGAAGAGTTGATCCGACTCATTTTATTGAACGATCCAAGACCGGGAGGTCGAGAATCCCTCAAGGGAGAAGGGGGATTGCACCATGTGGTCTCAACTTGTGCTTGGCTCCCTTTCCTACTACTTTGTGTACACAATCCTGCTATAGGCATTCATATTCTTGCTTTGGATTGATGACTTGGGTTGCGCGTGGCCTGCTTCTCGCTACTTATTGTATGTCTTAGGGGATTGACTTCCGTATGTTTTAAGGCATCCACCTAAGGTTTCACGCGAGGGACCTCTTCTTTATTAAAATAAAAGAAATAAAATGCTCTTAACGTCCACGATGTTGATTTCCATTGAAATTCGTTTTAGGTATGTAGATATTTCTGATTTATATTTGTTTTTGCTTCAGTTTTGTAATCCTTACAATTTTGGCTCTGTGATTTCTCGTCTAATTCTCTTGGACTGCTTGGGTTGCATCCTTTTCACGGGCAGGGAATTTTCCGTCATAACTTGTAATATTTACAATTTTTCGCTCAGTGAATATTGTTCTAATTCTTTGGACTTCTTTTACAGGTAGCGTGTGATTTGTTGGATGCATTTGCAGGGTCTCATAGTCTCTGGATGCATTCGCAGGGATCCCCAGACTTCCCATCATTTCTCGAGTTGTAGTTGCACGCCCCTGAGAGAAATCACAGCAGAGTAACCCCTATCGATGTGTGGCTCGTACACTAACCTGCCACGATGACAGACCTGCCTCTGCGCCGTCACCAGGAAGTTTGTGCGTTTCCTTCTTGGGTGGCCTCATATTTACTACTGCCTGGAGTCCTTCACTTATTTTAGCTTGGTGTTCCCTCGATGTGCTTGTGTGGCAGGTGACCTCTGTAGACTCTCATTAATCTTTTCTCCCTTTGTTGGCCAACAAAACCACCTCAATGAAAAGATGGCTCCCTTCTTCAACTTACCCTTGCACCCGGCCTTTCTTTTGCGGATTTTGTGCGCATCCCCTTAAAGTCCATTTTTCGAGTAATGACACATTCTTTCAAATGAGTATAGAGTTATTTTCCACCTGACATTGATGGCTTATCGTAACTGAATTCAATTCTTTTACAATCTCTAAGGCGAAAATTATATCGATCACTTGAGTTTAAAAAAAAAACCGCATGGCCTTAGTTAACCTGTATTTTAATCCCTTACACAGTATATGGTTGTGACAACACAGTTTTGGTATATTTCCCCTTTATCCTTCTTAATTCATTTTAATCGTTGGAATCAACGTTTAGATCCCCCACCGTGTGATGCATTCATGGTGTATAAAATCCATATTGGTTAGACTATAAATTTGCAGTGTAGTAATGAGATGCTTTGGTTCCTACTAACAAAAGGGGAACTGGGTTTTTAGTTGGGGAGTTATTGATTTAATTACCCGTTGACTATGCCCTAGAATGGAGTCAATTGTGTTGGGTAGGGTGACTCTTTTGTAGAGTAATGATATTTTAGATCTAGTGAAGGAAGATAGCCCTATAGGTTAGGAAATGAGTCTTTGTCTTGTGCGTTGGGATTGTGGCTTATAAATTTGATATTGTGACGGTGGAGAATTAATTTCTCTTGCGCCTTACCAAATAAAGTTATAGGTGTACTTGCATCATTGATCTAATTTTGAAGCATGATTGATTGTTGGCTAGACCACTAATTATGTTAGTTAACCTCATGGTTGTGCAGTTGATTGGAACTAGACTAGCACAGCCACATAATTATGTGGCTGATAAACGTCGATAGGCTTATATCATTTTGAATTTTAGGGTTTATGTTAAAATTAGGGTTTGTAAAATAAATATGCTTATTGACCTTCATGAGTTAATTAGTTAATTATGATTAGTTTTCATTTGTGATTTGCTCTTTAGAATATGTGATTTTCTCTTTACTATTCTAAAGCTCAAACAAATTAAAACTTAAAAACGCCTCAGCTCTAACATGCAAGGTTAAAGCATATAAATTTTTGCATGAAGAGACATATACGGCTCATTAATTGAATCACCTGGTTAAGTGAAATGGCTAGGCGGATAGTGGGACACTTTACATTCCAGACACATGCACCCACCGAAGTCCACGCCTGGTTAATTGAAATGGCTACGTGGAAATTGGGACTCTTCACATCGCGGACAAACGCACCTACCGAATAACAACAAAAAATATATATTTAAATTGAAAGGATGACACCATGCCTGGTCATCTGAAATATGAATTTGGTATTGATTGACTCAATCTATAATTAGGGCTTTTCTCTTAGCAGCCACTCTGGGACCTCATGCTTGATTCCTGTAGTTATGCTCGAATCGTATCGGTCGCAGATATGGAGATAGAATCAAAGGAAGCAACTAAAGGCAGCACTGAATTTGATTCACCCAATTTAAATCCATAAAATAAAACACGCCCATAATAAGAAAATGAAACGCTCATACAGCTGAGGAAATCCAAATGTGGTAATCTCAAAGGTTAATCATTTAAACATGGCCATCATATAGTGCTACAGTAATTTCTTAATATGATTAGGTAAATGTTAAAAAGTAAACAGGTTAACGGATGCATTAAAAAATACAAGGAAGTTATGAAGAGTAAATCACATTCATTGATTTGGGAGGACAACTAAGAATATGCCAGCATCTTCAATTGTTAGCCATCAGTTTAGAATTTTAGATTAAAAGGTGATTAATTGTGCCCATTGTCAATAGGTATACGCCTTTCGGCGTAATTACCTTGTGCAATTGTTTATAGTCGAACGCCGGTAGGCATAACCACCTTTATAACTGTGCCCTTGAAGCAAGGAAGATGTTTTATATTGTGCCCTAAAGGAATTTAAAGTTGATTAAATTACGCATGATTAATTCAATGTATGGATGGTTATGTAATTATTGTGCTCTGGCGCAGTGTTATTTATTGCTCAAGGAATGATAAAGTTGTTTTCACATGCGCCTTTAGAATGATGTTGTCATATGAACGATTTACTAATTGTTTTCTCCTGCAGCATATGAAATAAAGTCATTACCCCTGGCGTATAAAGTTAATGTAATGTTGATGGTTTTGATTTAGTCTTCTCGTGTGAAATGGAATTTTATTACAATGGACTACACTTCTACATCTTGAGCAGTTGATAATTAATCGGGCATCCTAGATTTAAGTATATGCATGTCTGATACAACACTTGTTTTCACTTGCACCTTTTAATTGATGTTTAATCTCATTCCATTGATTAAGTTGAGATGAGAATGTTCAGGAATTATTACTCTCACAGGCAGCGGATATTTAACGTTGATGTATGATTGATAACGATGATGGTTACCCATGTGCCATGTTCAATTGTGAATTAGAATTGATGGATTGATGGTCCTTTTGAGATGCGTTGAAGGTCTAAGTTTTGTACTATTTTTCGTCGCTAATAATGGTAGAATGCCATGATGTTGGGTTGTCATAATTAATATGTTGATACATTGTTGTGCATGTCATGATTCATGGTGACGATATGTCGGCCATGTGTCGTAATGGATTATTAATTCTTTATTAATGTTTCGTTAATTTATGTGATTGATGTGTCGACATAACACAACTAAGCCAATTTGTAATCCATTTTATGCATTTCTAATGTACTTTTGAATAATTGAATATTAATAAGAAAGCCTCCCCACTAAGAAAAAGACCCGGAGACGTAGACAACGTTGTCGAACTCCTTTAACAATATTGGCATTATGGTTCTATACTATTAATGTTTACCTTATGTTATGTATTATTTATGATGGTTGTAATATTCTTTCATTAAAAACTTCTTCTTCTCCTTAATTCCTAAGTGGTAAATCAACTCATGCATAAACTTAACCAAAGTCTTTAAAAGATCATTTTCAGATCACAAAGGAGATACGTATATATGGAATTGACCATCCATATCATGAGGAGGAGAATATGGCTCCACCAATGCTGAGGAAAGTGGCCCCACAAAGTACTAGCTCAAAAGGAGATAGAGTTCATAGGGAGTAAGTCCTCGGGATCCATCATGGAGGAGCAGCCTCTTGAAGACAGTTTATAGGAGATTAGACTTTAGAGGAGGTCAACACATACAGAGGGAGAATATGGATCCAAATATTATAACGACTTAGAGGGAATCAAGCTTCAAAGGGAGGATGGAAGCTTAGAGTGAGAATGAACTTAGAGAGATTCATTGGCTTAGAGACTTTCATTCAGAAATTATTCCTCCTCAGATTCAGATGGGAGAGAGAGAGACGTCTTCCTGGACTGAAAGATATGTTCCATGAGTTGAGGAGGATATATCGAAGCTTCAAATGTTTTTAGGAGATATGAGACCTCCTGGTAGGATTCGCTTGTTTCAGTGATAGAGGAGGAAATGAGTCGAAAGGACTGGGATATGGATTTTTCCTTGGTTTTGAGACGAGAAGAGAAGTCATTGGTAACTTCCAAGTTGATCTACAAGATCAAGCATGTTGTAGATGGCAACATAGGTATGTGCAAATATTGATTTGTGGCCATAGGATTCTCTGAGCAAGAGGGAGAAGATTATGACAAGACAATTGTTCCAGTAGCCGGAAGAAGTGTACATAGAGAAACCACAAGATACATGAAAAGGAGTCTCATTTTTTAATATTGAAGAAGGCTTTGTATGGACATAAGCAGACACTTAGGGTAGGATATGCCAGAAAATTATTTTCATGATATTGGGGATGGTTTCCCCTTGATATTGTATGACCTGTTTCTTACAGGGGATGAGAAGCTCACATATGGGTGCAAGAGGGAACTCAATTCAAAGTTTGAAATGAAGGATGTGGATTTGACAATATTAGAGGTGTAACATAGAAGACGTTTTCCTTAGCCAAGGAAAATATACAGTTGAGATCCTACTGAGATTCAAGATGATGGACTAAAAGTCCATGGCCACACTTATGATGATGAATATGAAGATCTTGATTGATTCATCTTCATATTTGGTGTATCCCACGATGTACAGATAGTTGATCGGATCCTTGATGTACCTGGTTAATACCATGTCAAACATGTGTTTTGCAGTGAACACCTTGAGTCAATACATGATTGAGCCTAGACATGTACAATGGATGGAAACAAAACATGTGTTGAGGTACATACATGGTACATTTGGATATGGATTGAGATATGTCTCATATGGATATGTGAAGTTGCAAGGTTATACAAACTCTGACTAGGCAGGGAATGCATTGGATCAGAAAAACACATTTAAATGTTGCTTCAGTTTGGGATCAGGCATGATATCATGGTTGAGTAGGAATAAGACATCAATGGCACTCAGTACAATAGAGGTAGAGTATATTGTATCCATTGTTGCAAGTCGTGAAGTAGTATGGATTCATAATTTTCTTGCAAGGATATTTGATCTATAGTTGGATCCAACTTTGATACATTGTGACAATCAAAGTTGTGTGGAGCTTTCAAAAAATCTTGTCTTTCACAAAAAGTGAAAGCACATAGAGATCAAATATCACTACATCCAAGACATGGTGCAGAGAGGATTTGTGGAGCTCTAGTACATATACATGGATGAGAAGGTAGCATACATTCTCACCAAGCCTATGTCTAGGGTGAAGTATGAGTACTTCATAGATAAGCTTGGAGTGATGTAGAATGTCCACCCTCATTTAGAGGGAGGTGTGTTGTTTATGCTCATGCCGACTAACCCCTATGGCCAAGGGTTCCCTAGATCATTCATGTGAGGTGATTGAGATGGTAATGCATTATTGAACCCGATGAGAGAAGAAAAAACACATGCATAGTCATGAGCCTATGGCGGTGATTGTGTGTCACTAGATAGTAGTTGTGTGATACTACGGTGAATTTGTTCCACTAGCAGTGATTGTGTATCACTATATAGTATTTGTGTGCTACTATGGTGGATGTTTTCCATTTGGAAGTGATTTTGTATCACTGGACAACAGTTGTGTGCTACTACAGTGGATGTGTTCCACTAGCAGTGATTGTGTATCACTAGACAGTGGTTGTGTACTACTACAATGGTGGTTGTGTATCACTGGTGGTGTTTTTGTACCACTAGATAGTAGTTGTCTACTAATATGATTTGGAATTAGATTGGATGACATTGTAGTGGTTGGGTGATACTATTTGATTTCCATGGAGACTACCAGACCACTTGGAAGTAGTTCATTTCTACTATTTGATTGCATCACAGTCAAGAGGACTATGGAAGTAGTTGTATACTACTGGACTATGGCGATAGTTGTGTACTACTAAACAACATGGGTAGTTGTGTGCTACTAGATGATTGCAACATAGTACTGGAGACCATGATGGATTATTCAAGCTATCGATGGCATGTTAGTAGTTGTGTGCTACTAGTTGATTGCAAAGTAGTAAGTGGATTATTAGATGAAGACATCGTGGAAAGATACCTCCCTAATTAAGAGGGAGTGTTGAAGTTTTGGTATCTGGAGGAGGTATTTCCACTTGGAAGAATTTTCTTAGAGAGGAAGAAGATTCCCATAAGTCAAAGGAAGACCATTGAACAATTGAAGAACACCTTAGAAAATAATAAAGTGAAATAGAAGACCATAGAAGAGAAGTCAACCCACAGAAAATAATAGTAGAGTGGAAATATAATTTCTAGGAAGAGAAGTCAGCTCACAAAAATAATAAAGACCCATAATAAGAATTTGACCCTAGATAGGTGTCCAGATTAGTATAAATACAAATCTGGGTCATTTCTTTTGTACAACCACATAGTTCTCCTTTTGTAGTGCACATTAGGCAGTTGTAGTTGCAGTTTCATTATTTCTAGTTTTTGGTTCTCTTGGAGAGTGCTCTCCACTTGGGTAAGGATATTCTTGGTTATTCTTGGTGATATATCTTGTGCGCTACCTTTGGAAGAGTTGCGTTAAGGTTGTGTGTTGTTTCCCAATTGCTTCGTGCAAGTTACAATAGTAGTTGTAGTTACCAGTTGCGCCAGTTTTGTGGTGACTCAGTTGTCTACCCTTCCTAGGGTTTGACAAGAAGAAGAGATAAGTATTTGGTTCTTCATTGTTGGTTTTCTCTTGTGATAAGATCATGTTCATGGTTTTATTGGAATATTCTCTCTTAGAAAAGTTGGTTGGGTTTTTCCTTGAGTTTGGGGTTTTACCAGGATAAATCTTTGTGTCCTCTTGTGCTATTTTATCTACTGCTTATATATTTTAGTATATGGCTATTGAATGTTAGAATAAGATAAAAATTCTATGGTAAATCTAATTTTAACAAAACTAATGAAAATATAACACTGCCAACTATTACCCCCAAAGAAATTGTCTTGTAGATTCAACTAATAAAATCCTAATCCAAATCCTTAAAAATACCGTGACTAATCATCATATGAGTTGGGATCTATCTTTTGCCAATTCTCTTTGGACTGATAGGGTGACAATAAAATTATCCTTAGGGAATTTTCCTTTCTTTCTAGTGTATGGTAGATATGTTATTTTACCTACGCATACATTTTTTCCTTCCCTTCAACTATCTTAGTCTTCTCAAGAAATAAATTTCCCAATTATCCAACAAAGATTGAATACTCTTCTTAAATTGGAGGAAGAAAGAGAAAATCCCAAGATAAATTTGTACCAACATCAATAATTATTCAAATGATGGTTTGATAAAAGTTATGTTGTCAATAATGATTTTCAAGTTGGGGACCTAGTTCTAAAATGAGATAAATCCAATGACCCTAAAGGGAAACATAGTAAGTTTCAATAGCTATGGCTCGCTCCATACCAAATTGATGAAAGAATAGGAATTAGGACCTTCAAGCTCTAGACTTTGGAAGGGGAGATTGAGGAACTCCTTGTCAATGGTCAAATCCTAAAGAACTATGTTTCATAATCACCTCTAGTGATGTAGTCTTGTACATAGTAGCTATATTTTCATGATTGTTTTCTTTTGAAATTTTATCTTTCATTTAGAATGAATTTGTACAATTTTTTACTTTCATTCTCTTTTAATTGATTTGAATTGATTTTGAAATGGTTTGTTCAGTTTTCACTTTCAATCATCCCTATATAATCTAATTGTATGGTGGAAGAAAATGAGATGTATCACTATGTGAAAGATAAAAAATAAACTTACTCTATTAAATTATCTTAAAGACACTTAAAACTAATAAATCTACTCTATATAATAGAATGTCAAATGAAGGTATCAAGGAAAGAATAGTGGAAACATGGAGATGAAGGCATTTTTTAAAATCTTGATAAACTCTCAAGTTATACATTGAATAAAAACATAAACAAAGTTGGATGTGAAGGTGGTGTTTTCCTTCCCATGGTGGTACTTTCATAATAAGATTCAGAGGTTACATGCAAACAAAATATTAGTCTATAAGTTTCTTTTGGGTATTCTCAAAAATCTTCATTCTCTTCACACTAAAATGCTAACTTTGATGTGCCTTCAGGTGGTAGACCCATGAAATCTATAAGTATTGACGGTGCCAACACATCTAAGAAACTCAAAGTTCCATCTCTTTCCTTTAAGGGGTTTTTGAATATGCTCCCCCATCCATAATAAAATGCAAAACCATTAAAATATCAATAAAGAGAAAGAAACGAAAGAATGTATCTAACTATCACTCTCAAAATGGCTTGGGACCAGAGAATTTAGGTAAAATGGTGTAAGAGGTAATCTTATCAGGGATCTATATGCTTGTTG
This sequence comes from Picea sitchensis, assembly GCA_010110895.2. Lineage (NCBI taxonomy): Eukaryota > Viridiplantae > Streptophyta > Pinopsida > Pinales > Pinaceae > Picea > Picea sitchensis. Next base: position 17,009 of record SNQJ01S0036391.1, read on the forward strand.
GCAGTAGGGCCATGCCTGTTGTATCAGAGACGAGGAAAAAACTTTGGCATTTAGTCAATTGCATATATTTTCTCTGTGGTGTTATACCCAAGAAAGGAATATGCATGAATACAATTAAATCAATTAACCTCGTACATTGGCTTACAAAGAATGCCTAGAAGAGTTCCTAGAATCTACTATTTATTTTTGATATATTTCAAAAAAAAAAATACTATATATGTGGAACCCATGGAACCCATGGTGTAGGTAGAAATAATATTTTTTGGAAAAGTTTATCTTTAATATCCTAATGTAATATAATATTTGAGTTTTCTAAAGGATAGAGATAATTGGTTCATCCTGTGTGTCTCCATTTGTTGTACCTACAACAAATCCCTTTTAAATTTTCCTATTTCGGGAAAATTAGATGCCCCCAAGAAATTTCTACATAAACTATGAAAGACCAAAGTGTTTCCTTAGGTTCAAGAAACCTTGTGTTATTTATAGAAGAAGGTATTTTTCACTCACCTTCGCTCTCCTCTTTCGTGTTATTCATTTTCATGGCATTGAATTGTTCAGAAGAATCATTGGATTATTTAAACCCTTGCTCTCCCTTGGTTTACATTTAATTGATATGAATTTGGCTTTTTTCTAATCGGACTTATGCATGATGAGCTATAGTGTTCACTGTATTTCCCGAAACAAGAACCTGCAAGTCTATAACAATCCTTTAGTTTGGGTTGTTTTCATCAAAAAGATATTTCATCATGTTCAAATGGTTTCCATGCAACCAAAAACCCACAATCCTATTGAGCTTACCTTCGCGAGATTTCCCCATAGGGATAACAAGTTGACATACTCTCGTGATCTTTTCAAAATAAAAAAAATTCAAGCTTGTCAGAATACTTTCGTTAGGTTTTCACCATAAGAAAGTAATAACATTGTTTAAAGTTTTTTTATGAAGTCCAAAAGATGCAATCTTATTGAACGTATCCTTCTAGGATTTTCCTATCGGAATGCTAATTTATCACTATCTCACGAGTTTACCAAAACTCGAAGGCCGCAAGCCTATAGAGCTCCTCTTTTCATAATTTCCCAATCGAGACGTTAATAGATCATGTTTAAACATGTTTCCCACAATATGAAAGATGCAATATTTTTTAACCTTTCTATCGAGTTCTCCCTATCCGAAATTGAGTTTATCTTGCTTTAATATTTTTCTCAAACCTAGAGGCCGAAAGCCTATCGGGCTCACCCCTTTGGTTTTTCCTTTTGGAAATGTTGAGTGATACTTTTCAATGGCTTCCTAAAAAAATACTTTCCCCAAGTCTATCAAATGCATATTTTCGGACTCGAATTTTCAAAATGTCAAAATACAAAACCATCTTCCGATGAGATTTTCTCGAAATGGGTCTTCCTACAAGCTTGTCCTCGATACATAATTTTCAGAATTACATTATTTTGAAAGGCTTAAGCATGTTTTAAGATAAGAGGGTTAGATTTTTAATTTGATTATATACCTTAACCTATACCCACTATTTTCCATTGTTAGGCACCTTTTTATCACTCTTCCCGAGACCATCTCTGAATATTCCTTTCGGGAATCTTTTTCAAGTTTTCTTTTGATTGGTAAATCTTGAATTTTCCGAAAGGATTTTTCCCGAAAACATGATTTTGAATGCAATCCTCCAAAAACATTCTCCCGCAATCTTGTTCTTCTCAAAAGGTTTTCCAGAAGAGAGTCTTTTCAGAAGCTTTCTCTTTCGAAAGTTCATTTTCCCACAATCTTGTTCATCCAAAAACCTATCTTCTCGTAAGCCTATTCTTCGAAATGCATTGATTGTGGAGTGTGGTGAAAATACCTTCGTTGGTAAGAGGGAGTGTTGATTTTTATAGCTTCGGGAAGGTATTCTCACTTCACCCTAGGTGTTGGGTGTGCAGGAATTATCGTGGGAACCACATCACACTTTCGATTTGCTACAAATCCCCTTGGATTTGGTTGGGGGATTTATGGGTTTGGTGATGGGCTTCGTGGGATTGTGTTGGGGATTAACACCCAAAGAGAAATCCTATTTTGATGTTGACTTGTGGAGGAGATTTTGACACACCCATTGGACTTGTATATAAAGGAGAGATGTCATTGTGAAATCCAATATTGTGTCATCGAGTGGAGACATGATGGAGCTATCATAAGTGAGTCTACATGTGTGCTAGGAGGATTGGTGTTCTCAGGAATCAACGAAGGGGAAGTTTTCAAGGTGGAAAATATGGCCCAAGGGAGAGGAGCGAAGAAAATCGTATGAGTGGAGCGTTTTTTTCACATGTACACGGGTTACCGTGGGAACAGTCGCATGCGTATGTGGGTTGAAGGAAGGAAAGTTGTGTACATTATTTTTTTAGGTAGGTACAGATTCATACAGACTGACAGGTGAAATCAACAGGCCATACAAGTGGATCTACAACAGATTCATGTGCATAGGAGCTTCTCGTATATTGTTGAAGTTTGGTTTTCTTATTTGTATTGGAAGGACAAGGTTGTCTTTAGATTATGTTGGAGAACAAGGGTGTTATTAGATTTGGTGTATTGGAGAACAAGGTTGTTCTCATATTTGTTGTATTGGAGAACAAGGTTGTTCTTAGTTTTTTATATTCGAGAACATGATTGTTCTCAGTTTTGGTGATATTGTATTGGTTGAGAGGACTAGTTTTGTCCTCAGGATTGAATAAAGTTATAGAACAAAATTCTTGTGTCTCATGGTATTGATGATTCATCTATGATCTTATTATATGTTCTATTGTGCTGAAATAAGTTAGGTATCTCAATGTGTTTATGTTTATAGCTAAATTTGGTTAATTGTGTATAACTGTGGAAAAAATAGACCAGGCCTGAGGTGTAGTAAAATCTAACATGGTATTAGAGCTTGGGAATTGAAGATAAGGGGATCATCTTGAGACAAGCTTTGAGTTTCAACACTAGAAGAGTGTTATTCTTTTTCTTGTTCTTGTTCTTGTTCTGGGAAGGTCACAAGTGATAGCTTCGAGGGAGCTGAGGAGTTAGCTCTGAGAGGGAGATACAATGACAGTTTCAGGTGGCAACATGATAGATAGTCTCTGGTTTGAGACATGGAGAAGACCAATTATACAAGGAGTTATGGGTTATCACATCTCCTTGGTATGGAAGGTTGGGAGTTCTTGTGGATTGGTGGAGAGCCCGTATCACAAAAATATGTTGTATGTCACATTTCCAATCCTGTGAATGGACTTTCGATTACTTACTTGTTATGGTGAGTTGCAATGGGTGCAACCCAAGTGCTTTGGCATGGAAAAGATACCTTTATGTGTATGGTATTTTGATGAGCTAGAGGTATGGGTGCAAGCCAGGTTCTTTGGCATGGATGAGATAACTTTGTGTGGATGGCGGTTTGATGAGTTAGAGGTTTCATAGGGCCGAAGAGTTGTACATTGTCGAGGCATGATGATGTATGAGTTATTTGACCTAGGAGGATGAGGAAACTTGTAGAGATGAGTTGCAGAGGTCTAGAGTGGACTAAACGAAGTGTCCATTTGCAGCTCAGGATTGTTCATAAAAGGAAATACGATCAATTGCAGTGTGTGTGCAGACATCGAGAGTTTGGTGACTTGGATGATGGACTTGGGAATAAGTTTATTGGATTATCATGACCTGGGTAAGAAGGATGCTTACCTTGGAGGATTGCATGGTTCTTATTAAGTGGGAGCCACCGGGACATGACAGGGGCATACTATTTGTTTGTGAGCTTCACAAAGTCTGACTTAGGTACGAGGGCCTTGGTAGGAGGACTAGGCATGTAGTACAAGGATCTCGAGCAGTCACATTCTGGAAGAAGTTAGGGGATGTGTTGCGAGTGTAAAATGTGTTATGGGTGTCAGGAGTGTCGTATTAGCCTCAATGTTTGAGGAGTAGGGTTATTTTGTGTTGATCTGGGAAGGGGAGATGTTATTGATGCTGATTTGGTAGGCATTCCTAGGTCTTAGGAACACTTTTGCGTGGGAGAGATGTGCACAAGAGATGTTTCCAAGGTTTGAGAGGATATGGATTGATTGTATTTAAGAGGAGACTTGGTTGGTGTCCAGAGAGGATACAGATGGTGTGGTGAAGAGTAGCAGTGATGAGAAGACGACCTTTTCATCCCACACTAGAAAGGGAAGAAGGGGTTCTCTAGATAGAAGAGGTATTTCTAGGAGAAGGACTTCTCCCAAGAGAGAAGATCTCCAGAGATAATACAAAACAAGGATCTTAGTAATATCATATGTTATGAGTTCCATGACGTTGGTCATTATGCTTCACAATGTCTACACAACAAGGGAATAGGAAGAAGGCAGTAGGCATAAACAACATAGGTTGATGAGCTTGTAGATAGGTTCCAACGAGAGATCTTGCTTGTCTTTGACCTTTTAGGTATAATCTACAGCAAGGAGAGATGGTGGGTGGATAGCAGAGCATCTTTCCATATGATAGGTACTAGATATTTGTTTGACACTCTCATAGATAATCGCTCAGACTTATGTGTGGAGCTTGGTATGGGAGCCAATCATTCGATATGAGGATCCAATACTGTATCATTTCGATTGGAATAAGGAGAGATATTGAGGGTGTCAAATGTGTTATGGGTGCTAGAACTCAGGAGGATTATCCTCTCTGTCTCAGAGATTGAGAGGAAGGGATATCATGTATTGTTTTGAGATGGACATGTACTGCTTGTTCCTAGATGATCTAGCTTCAGACTAGTAGTGGTTATTAGAGTTAGGGATGGAAACCTATATAGGTTGAGGGGCCATCCTACAAGTGTTGTGACTAGCAGGAGCATAGAGATAGATGAGGAGGAGCATGTGGCTCCACCAGTGGTGAGGAAAGTTGTCCCACTAGTAGTGCATATTCATAGGGAGCAGGTAGCTCCACTAGTAGTGTCGGCTCAAAGGGAGACATAGTTCCAAGGAAGTCATTCCTTAGGATCTAGTAGAGAGGAGAAGCCTCCTAGGACTATGCATAAGACAAAGGACATGGAGAAGGTAGCTCCATATGTTGTGTAGACTCAAAGGGATTCTGAATTTAAAGGGATTTAGGAGGCCTAGAGGGAGATTCATTTGCTCAGTGGGCACCAACCTTTAGTTCCATATGGGAGAGAGGAATCAAGAGGGTGTCATACATTGATATGGACATATATGATGTTCAGGAGTAGGAGGCTTATATGAGTAGTATGTCTTCTAGGATGGGATCATCTCAGAAAAAAAGTTTAACTCGGTGACATAGGAGGTATCCAATCGATCGGATTCAGGAGCATCTATGGTAGAGGATCCAGTGTTAGAGACAAATCTACTTCTAGGTGATAACGGAGGATGGATGATCCTAATTTATAAAGGAACACAAAAAAATATACAAATAAGCATAAATACAAAGATGCAGTGGAAATAACACTTCATTTCATTAATATCAAAGAACTGAAATTTGTTTACAGACGGAATGGAAATAAACTAGCTAGGGCGTTGGTAGCTTATCTCTAAGAAGAGATGTGGTGGCTACATGCCTCTGAAATCTGTGTTACAGTGAGGCTTGAAGGACTATATATTATTGAGAAACAATGGAAAACCCTAAACATCCAAAAACATAACCCTAGGAGATGAAATGCCAGAATATGGGCCCCGTCGGGGTAAATTGGTACATCAATTTCTCGAGGTCATAACTTTGGCATACTATCTCCATTTGACGCACATGATACATCATTAAAAATATCTATCCGAGGAATACAATTGTTGACAACGAATATTAACTCCGGAACAGACTCATATTCTTTGGAGGTTTGATGCCCAAAAAACATCGTTTAGGGCCTCAAAACGACTCTGGAAGTTCAGGACCCAAAAAAATGCCAAAAATAGTAAATTGTGCTACAATTAAGGAAACTGAAAAAATAAAAGAAACAATGGTGGGGGGTCCAAGTGGAATAGGCGGGTGGCCACCAATATCGGACTGGATCAATGGAATAGACCCCCTCGCTAAGAGGGAGTGTTGATGTTTTGATAACATTGAAAGGAATTCCCATAGGTGACTGTGGAGTGTAGTGAGAATACCTTCCTTGCTAAGAGGGAGTGTTGATTTTTGTAGCTTCGTGTAGGTATTCGCACATGGCCCTAGGTTTTGGGCATGTGGGAATCATTGTGGGCACTTGTTGATGGACGAAATTGACCACTTGTCAACTGGAGGAGTGAATCCGATCTGGGGTTATCTAATTAACCCAAGCCGTTTGGATTAATTCACTCCAATGGGTTTTGCGGCTCGATTGGCCGATCTAAGTCCTAAAGAAAGCAAAAATAACTAAAGAAAAAAAAAACCTAGTAAATAACAATTACTAAAATCTATAAGTACATTTAAATGTATATATGTACAATTTATTTAACTGAAATATGATCAATAACTTTATATACAATCTGTACAAAACACGAGTTTTAACCTAAACTCGTAAAACTCAAATGTAGATTGATTACTTTAGCAATAATAGTAAATAAAGTGAAAATGCTATCTAATTTTTTTGGTTTGTTTTCCTAGATGTATACACTCATGAAATCAAACATTAAACTGCCTAATTGAACAGAAAATAATAGATAGTAGAAAATGTTCTATATATGAAAAACTTCTATATTCATCAAACTAATGAAATCAAATAATAGGCTAACCTTCTATTACATCCAATGTCTGTTCGATATTAAATACCCAACCACCTTAATCTGAGAAGTGAACCTGCAACAGATCTTGAGATTGCTCCAAATAAATGTGAAACAATAATGCTGGAGATTGAATTATAATAACAGAACATTTAATAGATACAGTTACAGTGATTTTATGATTTGCAAATTTCTATGACGAGATAAATCTTCCTGTAAGAACTTGCATGCAGACATTCAACATAAATTAGAGATGAATCTACTAATTTAAATTGAATAGATGATCATTGTGTATATATTGTATCTGAAACATAAGATATGGGAAGCATATAAAATGAATCATGTCAAATGATAATAAATCATGACGACTAAAGCAATCACCATATATTATCAAATCAACATAAACATAACCTGAATCGAAACATCATACAGAAAAGCTAAAGCTGTAACTTGCATTCTGTTTCATTCAAGTCTGCAATAAAAACGCCCATACTCTTGCCCTAGGCCGAGATGAGGAATGTTTACAAAATGATATGTTTATATATGTTTTAGGAAACATAACTGTTTCCTGTTGATAAGATCAAATTGGTTTCAAAAATAGTGGGGGATGCAACCACCCTGATTTTACTAGATATCCAAACACTATCAACAATCTAATTCTGTTTACTCAAAATACAAAATTGATATGGCTGGGAGATCTCAAAAAGTGTTTCATATCAACGTTGAAATCATGGGCTCCTTAATTATCCTGAAAACAAAAGAAAATAAGAATATCTCATATATGTTTTCAGTCTTCAAATCAAACAATTTGAATTTTCTTAACTGGCTACAGAATCTTGCGATTATGTAGCTAGTTATAATAGAAAATGCAATCTTATTTTATTGAATAAACAAAACAACCTAATCTTAATAATAAAAATAGTTTTATTGAATCAAAACAAATATCCTAACTTAAGAATGACAATGATCATGCTAACTAAATCATACCTCTAATCATAAAACGAAATCATGTCAAGAAATTTTGGAGTTAATGATAGCTGTAGTTGCCTCTACATTTTTGAAAATTACATGACCTGTAGTTTTCAAACGCTTCTCCTTCCATTGGATGATGGATTCAAGTCTATTGTTTTCATTTGTCAACATATCAACTTGGTCTCTTAAATACTTGAGTCGTGACTTTAGAAGTGGAACATCGGTATAGTACCTGTCAATCCATGATCGACACACATCACATTGTGGCTGTAAGGAGTTCTCATTAGCATGAACAACATTATCGGTCAGAGAATCCCCCATGCGAATGGTAGATTTATCACATAGCTGGATACCAGGAAACTATGGGTTGTACTTTAGACAAGGAGGCAAATTATTAACATAGTCATAGGGTCGATCAGAGTATAGCCCGAATGACACAGGGTCCTCTTCAGCAAGGAATTTGTCAATTTCTGAGTTTGACCCTTCACTCACTTCAATCATGTTGATTGTGTCTGCACAGGGTTTTGTTTTATTTTGAACACTTCGAGAAATTAACCAACCAACTCTTTTGTTTTTGAAATTAACATCAACACTGCCTTTTAACTTCTTTCCTGTAGGTTTCTTCACAGTTTTAGTACAATCCTTTGGATGTGTGATCGGTCGACTGTCCTGTTGAATAACTTTAGGATAGCTCGAGGATTCATTTTTAAGAGAAAAATCACAAGCCTGGAGAGGTGGGGAAGAGGCCATTGGGCTCACAAGGGTTTCCTCGATGACTAGCTTATCTACTTCTCCCAACTCAGGGTTGCCAAAACCATTTCATGGAATGAACGAATACCAACAATCATTTTGGGACTGTAACTGGTGCATGAGGATGATTTTAATGAGGCCATGGTGAAACAGACTTGAATCCGACCTCTATTTCCTAAATCTTTTTCCCATTTTATACAGACTTTTGAGTAGATAATAAGGCATATTTAACGGAAAACCAATAAAACTCATAAGCATGTGTAAATGATATAGGAAAACAAGTCTGAATCGTCCCTCACATGTGATGAATTGCTTCACTACAACAAGTAAATCATGCTACCTAGGTTTCGAAAACGAAATTGGCATACCTCGATCAGAGTTGGTTATTTTTCGTGAGGTAAATAGTAACGTCCAAGGGACTTCCTCCACTTTCGCGTTTTTGAACCATTTCTGACCAACCGCTGGCAATCTCGTGGCTTGACTTAGGAACTCTTCTGTTACTTCCAATTGCACATCACTAATTTTTTCCCTACAACCATCAAAGGTTAAGGAAAACTCTTGGGCGACCTTAAGATTAAAACCCTGGAATTTTTCGATGAAAATATGCCAACCATTCCTTTCCAAATCTTCCCTAGCATTATCATGTGAAAGCAAGGTTTGGATGTCGTTCGGTTCGACCCTTACCACTGGAGCCATACTGAACAGATGGGTAATTAATGCACAACACATAGGTAGGGTTTGCAAAAAGGAAATAGAGCCATAGACCTGAGCCTTATCAATACATGTTGTGATGATTCAAACGATGGGCAAGGCGTTTAATCAAAATGCATGTGAGGAGTTTTGTGAAACCTGAGACCACGCTAAGGAGTAATGGCATCCTATATGCCACCTAGGCATTGGGTACATGCTAGGACCAGATTACTCTGAAAACATAGTGCAGGCATCAAAGTTTGATTGCAAAGTTAGGTAGGTTTACAAAAATCGAATAGTTCAAAGTTTCATGAAAGAAATATGATAAAAAATCAAACCAAAATCCATACAAAAAATCGAATATCAAATGGAGGGGGTCTTTCATTCATACAACCATAAATCTCTTAGGCATGCTTAGAATCGAAAGGGTCACAAACAAGGAGAGCAACATGGTCATAGCGAGAAATCACTATTCTGTAATGAACCAAATGCTTTCAATGAAAATTTTAAAACATAATAGTAACGGTGGTTGTGAGTTTTCATGCTTTCAGACATGAAAACAAAGCATGAATAGATGATAAGTAGAATGCGATGATTTACAACTATCGTTTAGAGAAACACTCATGAAGAGTAATGAAATTTCATAGACCCTGTGTAAGCAGCGTATAAAAATAATAATTACATAATCGCTGCCAACAATGGCGACATGCTGGGAGAAGTAGTTATCTCTGTCACACAAACGAGTTCAGGTTAGAATAATCTAAAAAAATTTGAATAAAAAACAACTGAAAAGTTGTTTGAGCATCTGAAATAATTATAACACAATCAAGTTTCAAACAACTGTTACTTTTAAAGAAACAAAAACTAGTGACAATCTTAGCAAAAGAGAGCCACGATGTAAAGTTAAAATATTCAATACTGTTGACAGGGCCACTGCTTCTAGCAGGCGTCCATAGCCTCGACAGAGATGTCAATTAACCCACTCTAATATCTGTATCCTATCAAGAAATTCCATATCAGAACGAAGGACATTTAAGGTCAAAACAGAATCCATATCTGAGAATTTGCTTTTACCTAACATTGCTTCGTTGCCAATGGGCCTGTTCAGTACCCCGACAAAGTTATCTTGGCATCATGCATGCATTTACTTACTGCCAACAGACCTGTTCAGTGTCCCGACAGGTTTACAAGCACTTCCCACATCTCTTTGAAAATTTATATTATAGTTTTTAAAGATATTCAAATAGAGCGGGGTGATGCTGAAAATTTTAGTTTTTTAACCCATCTTAATATGTCACAGACCTTGTAAATTTTTTTTTAGCTATCCTTCATCAATATCTAGAAATAGTTTATTAATAAAACTGACTTTCAAGAACAGGGAGACGTCGTTGAGTTGTTCTCTTAAAGAACAGGGACAACGTAAAAAGGATTTTTATAGATGGTCGTGAATACTTTTAATTGCAGATTGAAACCAAGAAAACACTTGTCAAACAACAAGTCATCTTCAACAGGGCTGCAATTTCAGAGAAATACAACAATTGATGTTTTAACAACTTTCAACAGTCATTTTCGAGGGGAATTTTTTATGTTTTCTTTGTCTGAGCTAGCCCGTGGTGCAGGCATATGTGTTTCAAAAAAAAGACCGATAAGCAGAAATGAGAACCAAAACAAACCAGGAAAAACAAACAAACAACAAATAAAACAAAACATAAAATATTTACAAAGGGTGTATGGAAGCGTCATCAGGCAAAATACTTTTTTAGAGCTTGGCCATTCACTGGGAAGGTGTCTGGCTATCCCTCTAAATTATGTAAGTGAAAGGAACTAGGACCTAGTTTCTCAGCAATTAAAAATGGCCCCAACCACAAGTTCTAAAACTTAGTATGCTCTCATTTTCCCTCATGAGGTTTGTCCCACTTTAGGACAAGGTCACCTACCTCAAAATTTCTGTCAGAGGTAGAATTGGAATCAAACCAGTTTTTGACAATGAGTTGATGTTGATCCAATTTTCATTTTGCTTGATCCCTCACCTCCTCTAACTTTAACAAAGCATTAATTCGACTCTCCAAGGGGGGAAAGTCTTCTTTCTGTACCTTCTGCGATAACTGCAGAGATGGAAGAAGGACATGCGATGGAAGAATCGCTTCCCTGTCGTAAACGAGAAAGAAAAGTGATTTACCCACAACAGTTTTAGGTGTTACTCTGTCAGCCCAGATTGTGTTCAACAATGCGTTATGCCAGTCTTTATGGTTTTTGGAGACCGTTCTCTTGATAATTTTGATCAGATTTTTGTTAGTTGATTCCGCCAAACCATTGCCTTGGGGGTAATAGCTGGCAGAGTACTTTAATTTAATTTCTTTCTCTAGAACGAAATCACTCATTTCAAGAGACGAAAAATAGGAAGCATTGCCAAATACTAAGCATTCAGGAATACCAAAATGAGTGATGATATTTGAATTTAGAAAGGATATCACCTGGCTGGTATTTACAACTTTTAATGGGGAAACCTTGGACCACTTGATGAAATAGTCTGTGGCTGTTATGATGTATTTATGCTGCTGGGAGGATACTGGATTGATTGGGCCTATAATATCTAGGCCCCACTACTGAAAAGGGGAGTCTACCGAGACTAGTTTCAATGGGAATGTTGGTTTTTATATCCGTCTAGATGCCTTTTGACAAATCACACACTTGTGACATAAGGCATGAGTGTCTTTGAAAAGGGTAGGCCAGTAATAACCTGCTCTTAATACTTTGTGGGCGATGGTGTCTCCACCGAAATGCCCACCAGCTTCCATTGCATGTAACTCCAATAAGACTTTTTCTGCTTCATCTTTTTCAAGACAACGCATAAGTATTCCATCGAAATTTTGGCGAAACAAAATACCATTAATCAGCTCAAAAGAAGCAAATTTTAATCTTAGTGCTCTCCTTTTTTGGGGATCAAGGTGACAGGGAGCTGATGCGTGTATAAGACAAAATTTGATGCCGTCGTACCAGGAACTAACAAGGTTTTGTGCACAGCAGATTTGATTTTGATAGTGTTGATCTGGATTTAACATATCAATTTCATTTTGTTGTCCTACAGCTGAATCGATGACCAACTTGCATAAACCTTGGCCTCTAACAATTTGTGCTGGGGTGATTTCTATGTCATATTATTGGAAGGATGTGACCCAGTTTTCCCTTTTTTCGCCTAGTTCTTTCTGTACTAACAAATTTCTGATAGCCAGGTAAGGGACAATGATTTTCGTCCTAGATTTCAACAGATAAGATCGAAAGTGTTTTACTGATTTAAAAAAAGAATACGCTTGCTGATCTACTGCTGGGTAATTAAGTTCTACCCCGTTGAAGGCTGAGCTCATAAAGGCAATTGAGACTTCGCTGTTTTCAATGTTCTTTTGAGTTAGGACAAAAGCGTAAGATCGGTCAGAGGCAAATGTGTAGAGGGTGAAGTCTCGCAAAAAATCAGGGCTCATTAGAGAAGGAGCGTCTATTATGGCCTTTTTTATTGAATCAAAAGCCTGACTTTCTAAAGGTCCCTAATGGTACTGTACATCTTTTTTTATTAAGTTTTGTAATGGTCTCACCATTTCTGAAAAGTTGGGGATGAATCTCCTAACAAAGTTTGTCTGTCCTAAGAAAGATTGCATGGACTTTTTTTACGAGGGAGGGGGGAGTTTTGAAATGAATTGGGTCCTTTCAGGGTCGATAATCATCCCTTCATTTGATACAATGAATCCGAGGAGCTTACCTTGTTCTATTGCGAAGAATTTTTTTTTAGGATTTAAAGAAATGTCATACTTACAACATCGTTGTAGAACAGATCTTAAATGAGCTAGATGATCTCCTTTATTTTTTGAGAAGATAGTGACGTCATCCAGGTAAACTACTACAAATTGATTGATTAAGCCGCGGAAAGCGATATCCATCGCTCTCTAAAAAGTGTCACTGGAATTTACGAGTCCAAAGGGCATCTTTCTATAAGTGTAGGTACCCCATGGGGTACGGAAAGTTGTTTTGAGTTGGTATGGGGGAGACATAAGGACTTGGCTATACCCTGAAAAACCATCGAACAAGGATAATCTTTCAGAGCTAGATACTTGTTGAAGGATCTGCTCCATGGGAGGGACAGGGTAGTTGTCTTTATCAGATGCTCTGTTAAGATTTCAGAAATCGACACATAGTCAGATTTCAACACTCTTCTTTATGACAGGGTCAAGATTAGAGACCCATTGTGTGTGCCTTACTGGGAAGATTATTTTAGCATTCAGGAGTTTGTTTAATTCCTTCTTGACTGTTGGCTCAAGTTTTGGGTGCATCTTCCTTAACTTTTGTTGAAAAGGTTGGGTCTGGGGTTTCATGAGAATAATGTGTTGTATGATGTTAGTATCAAAGGTTTTTAGGTCGTCATATGTCTAGGAAAAAACATCTTTGAATTCCTTAAACAACTTAATAAATGCTACCTTTTCTTGCTCAGAACACCCCAACCCCAAATTAATGCACTGTGGGTTGTCTTTAGTTACCAAATTTGCTTTTTCACGTGTCAAGGAGGAACTATTCGTTTTACAATTCACTGATTTTCTGAACTGATCGTGAAGATTATAAAATTTTTCTAACCTAACCACAGATTTTGGGATAGAGTTTACCATGTCTGATGCAAATTACGAGAATCTCGTATTTGGTATTACCGTAAAGTCGCGAAGATTTTTGTCATGGGTACCTTCGACGATTACTGTGCCCTAGAAAGTTTCTTCCATATGCAGAAAACTTATGATACGTTGATCATCATCGAAGACTCTCCAATTCGTGATGTTGTCCGAGACGGATAGTCTGAACAACAATTCGACAGAAAATGCATTCAGAGATAGGCCTTCTGCAGAAAAATGTTTTGAAGCGATGTTAGCTAACAAATCAACTTCAGAATTATTTGATCTAGGAATAGAGTTTATGTTAAAAGAAGAAAACTTGTTTATCAAATTCCATACCTCAGTCTGATAGCTTTTAATGTGCGGAGATAAACAATGGATAGAATTTTTTACCTGTCTAACCACGATTTATGAATCACCAAAAACAATCAAATTTTGAATTTTCAAATCTAGTGCTTTTCTGAGACCTTGCAGGAGTGCCTCATATTTGGCCGTGTTGTTTGTACATTTGAATTCTAACCGACAAGCAATCAAAGTCTTGTTACCTGCTGGATCGATGAGCATGCACCCTGCACCAGCTCCTTCCTTAGATTTTGACTCATCGAAGTAAAGAGACCATATTTGATTTTCGTCAGATGCATGTGATAACTGAGAGAAGGCTGTTGACTATGTTCATGTTATAATTTCATATTGTTGTTCTGGGTCAGTGATGGTAGAAGTTTCAGCCATGAAATTGCCGAAAAAAGTGTCCATCACCTGTATTTCAGGCGAATTGACAGAAGCAATGAATGGTTCATTGGGATCATTTAAATAAGTTACCATGAACTTAAGATAACGTTCACGATTTACCTTGATTCTGTAATTGTTCCGACCAATCTCTACTTAAAAACAAACCATATACTTATTGGATATCTACAACAATGATATCAATCACTTGATGAACTTTAGGATTAGATGATAATCTGATAAGCACATTTTTTAGTTCGCCTATCACTTTAACATTAGCTCAATCAAGATGGATAATTTTCAAGGTGGATGGTTCAACTTCGGCATTAATTTTTTGATAGACAGACCAAGGCATTACGTTAGATGATGCACCTGAATCTACCATACAGTTATGTACATTCCTATTGAAAATTTCAAAGGTCAACAAAAAGGGAGGGACATTTATGCAAGTATTAACAGTAGAAGTTTGTTGTTTTTTAATCGCAGCGCCTGAAACTAGTTTATCTACATTTGCTACACTATTTACAAGAAGGTCTCTTTTATCATGAGGCTCGGATGTAGTTTTGGCAGAGGCCTTCTGAGGAGTTTTGGGGCTATTTTGAATACCTTTGTTGCTGTTCGGATTGTTATTTTTGTTGTTCTCTGCAATATTCCGCAACATCTTTTGCAAAAGAAAAGGGAATTTTAATAATTCATAAACATAAATGTTAGCCCTAATATTTTTTAGATATTCAATCAAATCATAATCTAAACTTGGGTTTGTTGAATTTTGTTTAGTCTCAATTGATTTAGACTATTTTGGAGGCACAGTAGTTGCAATTTCAAAACAAGACTTATTCGTTGTCTTGCTCCTGGTATTGTAAGGATGCACTGTTTCGAAATTATCTTGAAAAATGCTATCCGAAAAATGTCTGAAAATGTTTGGAGAGGATTCATCTTCTTCTACTGTCTCTTGTTCAGCTACTTCTTCAGGACTCTTGGGAGGAATCAAGTTATCATGTGCTTCTAGGATCATTTGAATAGCAAATTGTAAGCTCTCTAGATTTAGGCCTTCATAATTTGAGTTAGGGCGATTTGTGGGAAAAGGCTTCCTAAAAGGGGGTTTGTAAGGCCCTTTGCTCGAAGAAGCTTCTTCAACCGACCTTTTCAAATCCATAACTTGATTGGATAACTTCTAAACGACTATCTGTAAGTTTTCAAGATCCGAAGTCTTTGTTTGAGCTTTGTTTTGGGGAGGTCTAGGAAGGATTTCGATTTCCTTCTTAGAGGATGAACTAGTCTCTATCTCGTTACCGGTATTGTCTTTTAAGTTGAGAATATCTTTCTCAATCTGACTGGCCTCTTTGAATGCTTCTATCAATGTGGCTTTTTTGGACCTCTCTACCCAAATGGCTATGTTTTGATGTAAGTCTTTTGTGTAGTATGTGACAATAAGATTTTTGGCAGGCCTCGAATCTGTGGGGATTCAGTTCTTTAGTGTCAGGAACCTTTGATTAAAGTCTTTTGTATTCTCTTTGGGGTTCATTTTTAAACTAGAAATATCCATGACTAGAACTTCAGGAGACTTCTTGTCTCCGAACTTCTCAAGGAAACAAGACTCGAATTTATCCTATGACACGATAGTGTGGGGTTGTTGGGCAAAGTAGGAGGTAGAGGCATTGCCTTCAAAGGTGTAGGGAAACAATATGCACACTACGTCTTTGTGCTCAACACTACGGAGCTTAATGGATAGAATAAACTTTTTGATGTGATCTTCAACGATCTACTTGGAGTCTGGGTAAAATTTAGGGAGCCATTTCTCTGGGTGTTTAGGTAAAGGATGCNGCTGAGATGAGGAACTACCTTCATCTGAGGATTATTCTCCAGAAGAAGAAGGAGATGAAGGGGGTGGTGATGGTGGAATACCAGATCCTTCTGCTACAAGAGTGAGAATATGATCTAGATCCGTAGGGTTTAAGGTAAGATCAGTACCTTCATGTTTCTCTCTGATATCCGAGAAGTCTAATGGTTGGTTCAAAGGTTGACCTAGGTGTCTGATACAGGCTAAGGCACTGTGCGTTCTTATGAGGGATTGACGAACAATCTCTTGTATGTCGCCACCTGGGTGATTTGGAGTTACTGGTTCGACTGTGATCCATGGATCGTCATTTGATGTGGTTGTTGTTTGAGGGACAATGTTGTCATCTGAACAACTTTCTAGTTACTATAGGTGAGCAAGTAGGTGGGGGAGGAGTCTTGCGACCTCCTCGTGCCATTAATAGTTTTCAGGCCCTCCTTCTAGGGCCATTTGTTGATGGGCGAAATTGACCGCTCGTCAACTTGAGGAGTGAATCCGGTCCGAGGTTTTCTAATTAACCCAAGCCATTTGGATTAATTCACTCCGACGGGTTTTTTGGCTCTGTTGGCTGATCTAATTCCTAAAGAAAGAAAAAATAACTAAAGAAAAAAAAATAACCTAATAAATAACAATTACTAAAATCTATAAGTACATTTAAATGTATATATGTACAATTTATTTAACTGAAATATGATCAATAACTTTATATACAATCTGTACAAAACACGAGTTTTAATCTAAACTCATAAAAATCAAATGTAGATTGATTACTTTAGCAATAATAATAAAGAAAGTGAAAATACTATCTAATTTTTTTGGTTTGTTTTCTTAGATGTATACACTCATGAAATCAAACATTAAACTGCCTAATTGAACATAAAATAATAGATAGTAGAAAATGTTCTATATATGAAAAACTTCTATATTCGACAAACTAATGAAATCAAATAACAGACTAACCTGTTATTACATCCAATGTCGGTTCGATATTAAATACCCAGCCACCTTTATCTGAGAAGTGGACCTGCAACAGATCTTGAGATTGCTCTGAATAAATGCGAAACAATAATGATGGAGATTGAATTATAATAACAGAACATTTAATAGATATAGTTACAGTGATTTTATGATTTGGAAATTACTATGACGAGATAAATCTTCCTTTAAGAACTTGCATGCAGTCATTCAACAGAAATTAGAGATGAATCTACTAATTTAAATTGGATAGATGATCATTGTGTATATATTGTATCTGAAACATAAGATATGGGAAGCATATAAAATGAATCATGTCAAATGATAATAAATGACGATGACTAAAGAAATCACCATATATTATCAAATCAACATAAACATAACCTGAATCGAAACATCATACAGAAAAGCTAAAGCTGTAACTTGCATTATGTTTCATTCAAGTCTACGATAAAAATGCCCATACTCTTGCCCCATGCCGAGATGAGGAATGCTTACAAAATGATATGCTTATATAGGTTTTAGGAAGCATAACTATTTCCTGTTGATAAGATCAAATTGGTTTCAAAAATAGTGGGGGATGCAACCACCCTGATTTTACTAGATATCAAAACACTATCAACAGTCTAATTTTGTTTACTCAAAATAACAAATTGATATGGCTGGGAGATCTCAAAAAGTGTCTCATATCATCTTTGAAATCATGGGCTCCTTAATTATCTTGAAAAAAAAAAAAAATAAGAAGATTTTAGATATGTTTTCAGTCTTCAAATCAAACAATTCGAATTTTCTTAACTGGCTACAGAATCTTGTGATTCTGTAGCTAGTTATAATAGCAAATGCAATCTTATTTTATTGAATAAACAAAATAGCCTAATATTAATAATAAAAATAGATTTATTCAATCAAAACAAATATCCTAACTTAAGAATGACAATGATCATGCTAACTAAATCAGACCTCTAATCATAAAACGAAATCATGTCAAGAAATTTTGGAGTTAACGATAGCTGTAGTTGCCTCTACGTTTTTGAAAATTACATGACCTGTAGTTTTCAAATGCTTCTCCTTCCCTTGGATGATGGATTCAAGTCTGTTGTTTTCGTTTGTCAACATATCAACTTGGTCTCTTAAAGACTTGAGTTGTGGCTGTAGCAGTGGAACATTGGTATAGTACCTGTCGATCCACGATCAACACACATCACATTGTGGTTGTAAGGAGTTCTATTAGCATGAACAACATTATGGGTCGGAGAATCCCCCATGCAAATGGTAGATTTATCACAGAGCTGGATACCAGGAAAATCTGGGTTGTCCTTTAGACAAGGAGGTAAATTATTAACATAGTCATATGGTCGGTCAGGGTATAGCCCAAATTATATGGGGTCCTCTTCAGCAAGGAATTTGTCAATTTCTGAGTCCGAGCCTTCACTCACTTAAATCATGCTGATCGTGTCTGCACGAGGTTTTGTTTTATTTCGAACACTTCGAGAAATTAACCAACCAGCTCTTTTATTTTTGAAATTGACATCAACACTGCCTTTTAACTTCTTTCCTGTAGGTTTCTTCACAGTTTTAGTACAATCCTTTGGATGTGTGACCGGTCAACTGTCCTGTTGAATAACTTTAGGATAGCTCAAGGGTTCATTGTTAAGGGAAAAATCACAAGCCTGGAGAGGTGGGGAAGAGGCCATTGGGTTCACAAGGGTTTCCTCAATGACTGGCTTATCTACTTCTCCCAACTCAGGGTTGCCAAAACCATTTCGTGCAATGAACGAATCCCAACAATCATTTTGTGACTGTAACTGGTGCATGAGGATGATTTTAATGAGGCCATGGTGATACATACTTGAATCTAACCTCTGTTTCATAAATCTTTTTCCCATTTTATATATACTTCTAAGTAGATAATAAGGCATATTCAACGAAAAACCAATAAAACTCATAAGCAGGCGTAAATGATATAGGAAAACAAGTCCAAATCGTCCCTCACATGTGATGAATTGCTTCACTACGGCAAGTAAATCATGCCACCTAGGTTTCAAAAATGAAATTGGCATACCTTGATCATAGCTGGTTATTTTTCGTGAGGTAAACAGTAACGTCCAAGGGACTTCCTCCACTTTCGCGTTTTTGAACCATTTCTGACCAACCGCTGGCAATCCCGTGGCTTGACTTAGGAACTCTTCTGTTACTTCCAATTGCACATCACTGATTTTTTCCCTACAACCATCAAAGGTTAAGGAAAACTCTTGGGCGACCTTAAGATTAAAACCCTGGAATTTTTCGATGAAAATATGCCAACCATTCCTTTCCAAATCTTCCCTAGCATTATCATGTGAAAGCAGGGTTTGGATGTCGTTCGGTTCAACCCTTACCACTTGAGCCATACTGAATAGATGGGTAATTAATGCACAACACATAGGTAGGGTTTGCAAAAAGGAAATAGAGCCATAGACCTGAGCCTTATCAATACATGCTGTGATGATTCAAACGATGGGCAAGGCGTTTAATCAAAATGCGTGTGAGGAGTTTCGTAAAACCCGAGACCACGCTAAGGAGTAATGGCATCTTGTATGCCACCTAGGCATTGGGTACATTCTAGGACTAGAGTACTCTGAAAACATAGTGCGTGCATCAAAGTTTGATTGCAAAGTTAGGTAGGTTTACAAAAATCGAATAGTTCAAAGTTTCATGAAAGAAATATGATCAAAAATCAAACCAAAATCCATACAAAAAATTGAATATCAAATGGAGGGGGTCTTTCGTTCATACAACCATAAATATCTTAGGCATGCTTAGAATCAAAAGGGTCACAAACAAGGAGAGCAACATGGTCATATCAAGAAATCACTATTCTATAATGAACCAAATGCTTTCAATGAAAATTTTAAAACATAATAGTAACGATAGTTGCGAGTTTTCATGCTTTCAGTCATGAAAACAAAGCATGAATAGATGATAAGTAAAATGTGATGATTTACAACTGTCATTTAGAGAAATGCTCATGAAGAGTAATGAAATTTCATAGACCCTGTGTAGGCAACTTATAAAAATAATAATTACATAATCAATGCCAATAGCACTACATCACACTTTAGGTTTGGAGAAAACCTCCTTGAATTTTGTTGGGGGATTCATGGGTTTGGTGATGGGATTCGTGGAATGTTTTTGGGGCTTCACACCCATAGAGAAAGCCTATTTTTATTTTGAATTTTGGAGGATCTTTTGACACACCCCTTGGACTTGTATATAAAGGAGTAATGTCATTGTGAAATTAGATATTGTGTCATAGAGTGGATACATGATGGAGATATTGCAAGTGAGTCTACACTTGTTCTAGGAGGATTGGTGATCTCAAAAATGGGAAACTCTAGAAGGTGGAAAATTTGGCTGAAGGGAGAGGAGAAAACAAGATCACATGTGTGGAGCGAGTTTTTCGCATGTACATGGGTTACATTGGGAACAATCGTGTACATACATGGGTTGAAGGAAGGAAAGTTTCATAAACTATTTTATGGGTAGGTACGGATTCATACATGATGATAGGTGACATCAACAGGTTTTACAAGTGGATGTACAACAGATTCGTGTGTAGAGGAGTTTCTAAGATATTGTTGAGGTTTGGTTTTCTCATATGTATTGGAAGGACAAGGTTGTCCTTAGATTTTGTTGGAGAACAATGTTGTTCTCAGATTTGGTGTATTGGAGAACAAGGTTGTTCTTAGATTTGTTGCATTGGAGAACATGGTTGTTCTCATATTTCTGTATTAGAGAAAATATTTTTCTTAGTTTTGGTGATATTGTATTGATTTAGAGGACTAGTTTGTCTTTAGTTTTGGAGACATTGGGAGGACTAGTTTTGTCCTCCTGGTCGAATAAACTTACATAATATAATTCTTGTGTCTCATCGTATTGAGGATTCATCTCTAATCTTATTGTATTTTTCATTTTGCTAGAAGAAGTTAGGAGTCCCTTTGTGTTTATGTTTACAGTTCAATTGGGCTAATTGTGTATAATTGCAGAAACAATATATCAAACTCATGGTCTAGTAAAATCTAACACGAGTCTTTCCAGAAGCTTGTTCTTCTGAAAGTTCATTTTCCCACGATCTTGTTCTTCCAAAAACCTATCTTCTCGCAAGCCTGTTCTTCCAAAGGCATTGATGGCCCTATATCTTTCCTTCCATCTACTAATTTGAATCATAATCCATTAATTATAGAGAATAAAGTTGGTGATCAAGTACTATTAGCATAATTTAAGCACTCTATAGTTATTTTTCGAGGTAGAGAGTGTAAACGAAGTTTGTGAAAAGTCTCTTGGGATAATTGTGAATTCTTATGCATAAATTCACTGCTATTTCCGATACTTTGTGAATTTATAGTGATATTCAAGTTTTATTACAAAAACCTTATAATATTTTGAATTCGACATCTTTTCAACATCACAGAATGTCGAGAGCAAAAGGAGAAGAGGAAAACCATCCAATAATAATCTTGCAACTCAAGGAAAGATTCTTGACAACCTTTTTCTAATAGATACTAATCATCACAATGGAGTTCAAGGATGCCCCTAATGGGATGAAATATATAAAATATTCTCCCAAGAAGATTTTCCAAAAGATGAGGAAAATCTAGAGGTGTACCACAACATCAGAAAATGTGGGTTTTTTTCCATTGCGGCTAGACCCAACATATTTCCTTACAACAATACAACCATATGGGTTTATCCCCATCTAGATTCAAGAACCTCTATAGTGTTAATTTAAGAAGAATCCCTTATCGCCTCACTACTTCCATATGACATACATAAAAGGTATCAACTACATAAACTCAATATATACTTACAAGAATAGTTTATAGATACCATCAAGAGGGAAAATCCAAAAATAACTGAGATAATTAAATAGTGATGGGATGAATACAAGACCTTTATTGTAAAGGATAGTAGAATATATCCTCTCGGATATTTCAAAGAGCCCTACAACTATTGGAAACATTAATTTGCAAATTTTATGGAGAAGAAGGGTATACACATTTGAAGTTGGAATGGGTATCTATCACACACTATGTGGTTGAAGTAAGACATATCCTCAATTAGGCCCAAATATTATCTTCCAACATCTTTGAGGCTACTAGAAAGGCCCCAATACTAAACAAACCAGATTTTTACATGTCTGCATATTTAACTTATGCTATATGTTCTTCAATTCCTTTTATTGCAATGGGATGGGTCTAGAACCCTAATATACCTCGTGTGCATATATATTTTTTGGAACCATGGGATATTAACTATCATAAAAACTTGTATGATATATGTGAGCACTTTATGGCACCCTTGTTCTTTGTCATATTCAATCAAACACTATAGAGATTGTCACATGGATCCATGAAAGCCCTCATGGATGTAAGAGACTTGTATATGGAGAAACATTGTACCTATATCATGGTATTTTGGTGCACTTTTTCCTTGCATATGTTGTGTAAATATGTCCCCAAAAAAATTATCATGAGGGAGATTGCATATCAAATAGTTGAAGCTAGGATTACTACATTTTTTTCTACATGTTCTAATAGGATATGACCAAATTTCCCCCTCAAAGTGGGATCCTTTAAATTATTAAATCCCCCCCATGATAGGAAGGAGGCAGTAGCTCTCAAGGAGTTGTATCTATTTACAGGTGTTCCCCAAGGTCACGATCCTAAAGAAGTGGTAGGAGAACATATTTGAGCCCTGGGATTGATACCTCTTTCCAACATGGTCTAGATATCCTGGATACTCTTTCTCAATATTTCATGTCTTATGAAGATGTCTTGGATATCATTCAGGACAACCAATAACAAGAAAAGTTATAGGCTGACCAAGAGGAGAGAAGGAAAATGGCCAATGAATAGATAAAGAAATTGCTAGCCACTGAAAAAGAACAAGAAGAGGCAAAGAATAAATATCATGTAGTAAAGGGAAAATAATAAGAAAATAAGGCTTTATATGCAGAGGAATGATTGAGGAAAAAGGAGAAGCAAGAAGAGGAAGAAGTTAAGAACTAAAAAGAAGAAGAAGAAGCCAAAAAGAAAGCATGAGAAGATAGGAATGAAGATGAAAAAATAAAAGAAGAGAATTGAATATAGGAAGAAGTAATAAGAAGCAATGTGAAAGGATACAAAAGAGGAAAACAAGAGGAAAGAAGAAGAAAACAAGAAAATATAGGATATAGTTGAGGTAGAGAAATAGAAGAAGAGGAAACTAGAAGATGAAAAATACAAGGGAACTAGCCCCAACATTGCAAAGGGAATCACATTGCTTGATTCTCGTATCAACCATGGTACCCCACTTAATACAATACGAGTTGGATTCTCTTACTCCTCCTCCTAGTAAGTGGGTTTTGATGATGCTATGGTTTCTCTGAGATATTATTTTTTCATCAAATTTAAAAGAGGAATTGCTAAGAGATAAACAAAAAGGAAAAGGGTAGAAGACACTCTCAACAAGGAGACACTTGATCATATAATTTCATGGAACATTGCGAAAAATCCAAAAAATAACAATGAAGATACAACCTCTTCTCTAAGTGCCTTTGTAGGGGAAAATTAACTTACTATAAGTAAAATCTATACCACATTCAATGACTACAAGTTCAAAATATCAATCCTAGAATATGAGTTGAAACAACAAATAATTTAACTTGAAGGTGACTTCAGACAGAAAACCAATGAGAAATATCAGTTGCACAAAGCTGAAGTAGAGGAATTGAAAAACAAATATCTGCTAAAAATGGAGCATTTGAGAATGGAGCATCGGGAAAAGGTCAATCATTCTAAGAAGTAAACATTATATATTATAGAATATGGAAAACAAATCCTTAAGCTCGAGGAAACATTAAAATAAACTGACAAAATAAAAAATTCTTTGGAGATTGTGAAAGAAGAAGCCACCATAGCCAATTAAAGTTTGAGAGAAAATCACATAAGGTTCTCCACTCAATTGAATCAAATATAATAATATCATGATGAGTTAATCAAACTCACAAACCAAGTGGAGGAACAAAAACACAAGAGAAAATCTTCCCAAGACGATTTCGATGCAAGAGTGGATTGTCAAGAAAGGTATGCAAAAGATTCTTCAAATTTACCCATATTTAATCAAAGAGAGAAGGGGAAAAAACAAATATTTCTATATACTTGGAAGGCATCCTCTGAGGATGTATAAGAAACAATGAATATCACGTAGAAGGTTTATTTCAGGCTATGGAATTCAATAGATGAAATCCTAGAACAATGTGGAATGCTAGTCATGGATGAATTAGGCTAGGAATTTCCTAGAAAGATGAGGAAAACATAAGTGGAACAGAGTTGAAATGAACTAAAGCAATTCATTGAGAAATTTAAAGAAACAAATAAATATATTATGAATAAATACCCGATAAAAACAGTGAAGTCGACTACCATGATTGATTCTTACATCAAAATGATGAAAAGAGACATGAAATGAGAAGAGGATGAAAGAATCTATGATGGAGAAATGCAAATTGAGAGAATGAAACTGGAAAAGATCAAGGAGATCTCCAAGAATGATGACTCATGGACTTCGTATAGGGATAATTTTCCTACCAAAGAGTCTTCTTAAATTTTGTGAACAAATTTTGTATGTTCATAAGTAAAGATGTAAAAAGGGTTTGAATTATATAATAGGATAAAATAAGTGATATGAAACCATAGATGATTTTAGGGGATAATTTCACAAATGGACTAATTTTCCATGGTTTTTCCCAAAAATAGTTTCGCCAATTTCCATTTTTTCTAAAAATGATTCGCCCAAATTCCATGGAATACAATTATTTTACCTTGAAAATCGCCAAAATGTTATAGAAGGTATATAAAATCCTTAGAAATTTGAATATTTTTACAAAGCTATCGCCAAACATTTTACATTTTGCATATTAAGGACTAGTAAGATTAGCCCATGTTTCTACATTTTAATATAAATATTCATCCTTAAAATCATCCCTGTATGAAACGATGTAACTGTAACATTAACAGTTACAGTTATAGAATTTGAAAGGTATTTCTCACCTTATAAAACAAAGACCATTGTATGAAAAGGGACTTTTTCCCACTGTAAAGTGGTGATACTATTATCTCATGAATACGGGACATAAGGAAAATGTTGGCGACCATAACGATGTTCAATTGTGTAATGATACCTCTCTATGCTTCCAATTGATGTTATTACTTTCTATAATGATATTATGTATGCATTCTTTCTATGTTTATTGCTTAAGCAACTTGTACATTTATGGTTACTTGTGGATATAGTGGTAGTGTTGTAGGTGTAGTTAATAACTCTTTATAATTTACACTAGTTTCATTATAGTTTTAACATATTGTTGTTAACATGAAATTTTATGTAATTAGTAATATTATTTGATATGTTTTCTAACCTTTTAGAAAATCTCTTAATCATGATAGGTTCGAATAATAGTTAGAATATATAGCTTTGAATTTTTTTAATTAGTTAGACTTAGAATTATAAATAATTCTTTGAAGGATAATTTGTTGACCTTCTTTGCAATAAAATTCTTAGTGGCAACCAGGCCCACATATTGGTTGGAACTTTCCATACTAAACAAGAGTGATTCTAATTGGGACTCGCCATTGGGCATTTTCCCTTACTAATTGACAGCCAATTTGACCCATCAACAATCTTGACATGCTTAGAAGACAACATTGTGTGTTCTTACAAAAACGAAAATGGTATGTATTTGGAAAATCTTGGTTGTTTGGCTCAGTGGGATTTCAAATAAAATACTAATTGTTGGTGGTTCCAAAAAATGTGTAAGATAAGGTGTCCCATGAAAGGTACCCTACTTTTATGGATAGTGTTAAAAGGGAAGGTTTTGACGTGTCACAAACTCCAATTGTGAAGTAAACATGGGTCGAGTTTATGTTATTTATGCAAGAAGAATGATGAATCCAACATGCATATTTTTTTGGACTTCTCTTTTTCTAGAAAAATATGTTCGAAAATCAATATTCAGTTGGGACTAGTTCATTTATGGGATAGGAGATCCATTAACGATTTCCTTCATGAGTTCTTCTCTCACCTGAATATGAAATCATTCAAGGTGTTTCCCCTTTTGGTTGCATGGGGGATATGGCTAGCTAGGAATGCCAATATTTTCAAGGATAACGGAAACCCTTCAATCAAGATTTCTCAACAAGCAATTTCCCTTCTAAGTTGCTACAAGTATTTTCCAAATATGAAACAATCCAGGGTGGTTAATGAAGTGGTACTCAACATATATGTGGCATGAGGATTCTTTAATGAGGCATGCCAAGGCCTGGGTTGATCCATGGGATTAGTGTTTATTCTTCATTTCTCTAAGTCGCATTATATTTTTGGTAACAAAAATTGGTTCAAGGGACCAATAACATAGGAAAGTTCAAAGCCTCTTCTTGCTACTCAAACTGGCTTTTCTCAGGGATGTGTCTGGCTTCCACATATTCATGGATTCAAATTTGGCTATTGATTGGATGAATGAGGAGGTTTAGATTATTAATTTTGATTGTCAGCAAATTTTGAATCAACTTTATGAGATCTCTACATTGTTTAATCATATCAAATTTTCTCATATTCAAAAGGATCTTAACATTGTTATCGATGTTTTTTTCTAAAGATGCATTACTTCTACCCTCTAAACATTTTTTTCTTGAAGTATTCTTTGATGGAGGTTTTTTTTCCATAAGAGATGGAGTACATTCTAATTTGTAATCTCAGTTGTTGGTTTAGAATTTTGTTATAAAGGACTATCATGGATTGTAGTCTATAATTTTTTGAACTTGGTAATTGATTTCATCCAACCATATGATATACCTTTTCAAT